>JAXCGZ010013806.1:37500-42500 GCA_037179515.1 Halocaridina rubra | reverse complement strand
ATTTTAGTGTCATCTGCGAATATACTTAGGTTACTACTGATATCCGAATCCAGATCATTTAGATATACGATGAATAATAGGGGACCAAGTACCGAGCCTTGTGGTATCCCGCTAGTAACCGAGCCCCACTCCGATTTCTCTCCATTTATGCAAACCCTATGTTTTCTGTCTTTTAACCATTCTCTGATCCATCTGAGAACAGCTCCTCCTATACCATGAGCTTCCAGCTCTTTAACTAATCTTTTGTGAGGAACTCTATCAAAAGTTTTGCTAAAATCTAGATATATTGTATCATATTCTTTGCCACAATCTACTGCCTCGTAAACTTCTGAATAAAAAGACAGTAAGTTTGTAAGGCACGAAAAACACTTTAGAAACCCGTGTTGTGAAAGTTTTATCAGTCTGTGTAATTCTAGATGTGCCCTTATTTTATTTGCAATGATGGATTCTAGAATCTTATCCACTGTTGACGTTAAACTTACCTACCTCATTAGATAATTTAGTATTTAAGCCTTCAAAATCTCTTGCTCTAAAGTTTGAAACAATATTCTTATTTTCCTTTATAGTTTCCTTGAAAATTATGTTAAATCTAATGGAATCATGGTCACTGTTGCCCAATGGTTCACCAACTTCTAAATTTGTAACCATATTCTCTCTATTACTAAGAACTAAATCCAGTATATTCACCCCCCGTGTTGCTTCAAGTACTTGCTGAGAAAGGAAATTGTCTTCTACTACTTCGAAAAACTGCTTAGAGCTACTATCACCTGAAAACAAACTCATACGCGCGCGTGCTGTAAGACACAGACACACAGACACACACACACACACACACACACACACACACACACACACACACACACACACACACACACACACACACACACACACACATATATATATATATATATATATATATATATATATATATATATATATATATATATATATATATATATATATATATATATTATATATATATATATATATATATATATATATATATATATATATATATATATATATATATATATATATATTTATATATATAGATATATATATATATATATATATATATATATATATATATATATATATATATATATATATATATATATATATATATATATATATATATATATATATATATATATATATATATATATATATATATATATATATATATATATATATATATATATATATATATATATATATATATATATATATATATATATATATATATATATATATATATATATATATATATATATATATATATATATATATATATATATATATATATATATATATATATATATATATATATATATATATATATATATATATATATATATATATATATATATATATATATATATATATATATATATATATATATATATATATATATATATATATATATATATATATATATATATATAATATAATATATATATATATATATATATATATATATATATATATATATATATATATATGTATATGTATTATATATATATATATATATATATATATATATATATATATATATATATATATATATATATATATATCAGTGTTCACTATCTGTTCATTTTTGACATGAGGTGGGATGCAGTCTCTCTCTACAATGAATATTTTTTTCTGATTTGTCCTGTGCCTCTGCTTGGGTCCAGTGACAGCACTTAGAGTTGATTGCGTGATGGTGTTGAAACCACTTTCAAGTCAGTTAAAGGTAGAGTTTACCCATTACCTACTGAAGGGGAGCTAGCTTAAAATGGCTTTTTTTTTTTTAACTCAAAGTGAATTTGGGTTAGGTTATCGAAAATATATTACCACGTCTTATCCTTTGAACCCCTCTTCGGAGATCCCGAGTTCGAGGGCTTAAAAGAGAGTGTTCGAGTTCTCTTCTTTTCTTGTCGGATGAGGTGGCTACAAGGGATGGGGGTGGAAAGGGAGGTTGGATATTTGTCCCTTTTAAGATTAATTTCATTCCAAAACGTAATTTATGGTAGAGGTGTGTAAGATAGGCAAAGAGTGATGCGAATTTTCTACCTTATTTTCAGTTGTGGCCACTCTGCTGGATTCAGCAGAACATATACTTGCAAAAGTGAACCATGATTTAGGTTGGGAAGAGAGAGTAAAATGAAAGTGGATATTCTGTACGGTGTACTCCTTCCCAAGCTTCGGCAGTTACCTGAGAGGTTTTTCACTTATATATATATATATATATATATATATATATATATATATATATATATATATATATATATATATATATATATATATATATATATATATATATATATATATATATATATATATATGTATATATATATATATATATATATATATATATATATATATATATATATATATATATATATATATATATATATATATATATATATATATATATATATATATATATATATATATATATATATATATATATATATATATATATATATATATATATAAATATGTACATACATATATATATATACATATATATATATATATATATATATATATATATATATATATATATATATATATATATATATATATATATATATATATATATATGAAGCAAAAAAAAGGCCCATAAATAAAACACAAAGAGAAGCGAAGATGTACTGTATATTACGACTGGACTCCAGAAGTCCTGAAGAGGACTGGAATATAGTCGTAATATATGGTACATCTTCGCTTCTC
The DNA here is from genome assembly GCA_037179515.1 of Halocaridina rubra. NCBI lineage: Eukaryota > Metazoa > Arthropoda > Malacostraca > Decapoda > Atyidae > Halocaridina > Halocaridina rubra. The sequence continues at coordinate 39,779 of JAXCGZ010013806.1, read as the reverse complement.
TTTGTCTTTTATTTGTGGGCATTTTTTTTTTTACTTCATATTCGGCTGTGATATAATAGTTTATTTTGCAAACAGCTAAATGACAACCTAAAGGAATTAGATGTTAGTTCACTGCTATCTTCTGAGAGAGACGAGATTGCTGCTTGGAATGTTCAGATTAAGGAAAACATTGAACAGTTCAGAAAAGAGTTCCAGGAGCTGAATATGGAAAATGATGCCATGAAAACGTCCTTTGCTGATGCACTAAAGGGGAATGTGGCAGTAAAAGAGGCTGTAAAGGTGGTGGCACTGGAAAACATACAAACAGTTGACTATAAAGAGACAGTAATCGAAAAATTGAAAGACGTTGTGATGGAAAGGGCAAACCCACTCATCAGACAGGCACTTGATAAGGAGAAGACAGTGGTAATCTCAGGCATAAGTGAATCCCAGGAGCCAACATGGCAGGGGAGACTTGAAGAAAATAAAGCTAGGGTTGTAGACCTGATAAGAAAGCTTGGAGTAGTATGTGGTCCTGAGGATATTGTAAACATACACCAACTAGGTAAATATTCGAGGGAAGGAAAGCCGAGACCAACAAAAGTAACCTTTGAGAGAGGGGAGACATGTAGGGAAATATTGTTGAGAAAAAAAAGTCTAAAAGACCTTCAAGAATGCAAAGAAGTGTTCATTAGACGATACAGAACACAGGAAGAGATGGGAAAGATCAAAAACTTGTTGCAAGAGGCAAGAAGGTTAATGATGAAAGAAATGAAGAAGAGAAGAAAAATTTTCGTTACGGAATACTTCCAGACAAAGGGGAGATAAAGAAGATAATGACAGAAGATCAGGGGATGGGGCCTCATTAAGATTGTTATACACAAATGCTGATGGATTAGCTGGTAAGGCAGTAGAATTAAAAGATAGGATTCACAACAGTAAGGCAGATATAGTAGCAATTACAGAGACTAAGTTGAGTGAGGACATAAACAGTGTCACAGTTTTTCCTAAGGGCTTCAGAATACTAAGGGTCGAAAGATCTGAGAGGACTGGTGGAGGGATAGCACTGCTCATAAGTGAGAGGATTCAAGTTGAAGAGATAAACTTGGCTATAGAAAGTGAGTTCAGGGAATTTCTTGTTGCTCGCATAAATACTGGGTCAGAGAGCATTATAATAACTGTTGTATACAACCCACCAAGGAACCAAAATAGGCTTGAAATTTATGAGGAAAGTCATATAGGTACGATTGAAGTCATAAACTCAGTTGTTAACATGGCGCGGGAGAAAAAATGTAGGATTTTGATTATGGGAGACTTTAATCATAAAGAGATAGATTGGATAAATCTTGACCCACACAGTGGTGAGGACTCCTTTGGGGCAAGATTCCTAGATTGCGTACAAGGGAATTTCCTACACAAACATGTAATGGAACCAACAAGAGCCAGGGGTGGGGATGAGCCATCACTACTTGATCTGGTGTTCACAGATAATGTGTTGGATATTGAAAATATTGAGTATGAACCACCAATTGGAAAGAGTGACCACTGTGTGTTGTTGATGGAGTATATCATTGAAGACATTTTTCCTGAGAGTAGAGGCACTGAGGACATGAGGAGGAACTATCAGAAAGGAGATTACATCAAAATGAATGAGCTTTTTGCAGTTATTGACTGGAGAACCTTATTTTACAACAAATCTGTACAAGAAATGTATGACATCTTTTGTGAGAAATATGGGAAGATTGTAGATTGCTGCATACCTGTCACCAAAGTAGGTGTAATTCATGCCAGAGAGAAATGGTTCGATAATGGGTGTAAAAGAGCTAAGGAGTGGAGAGACAAATGCTGGAAAAGGTATAGGAGGAGAAAAAACATAAATGCCTGGCAAACCTACAAAAGAGCAAGAAATGACTACCTAAGTAAAAGGAGAGAGGCAGAGAAAGATTATGAGAGGGACATCACCAGGAAGGCGAAAGAAAATCCCAAGCTTTTCCACAGCTTTATCAGAGGAAAACTGAAGGTAAAAGAACAGGTTTTAAGGCTAAAGAGAGCGGATGGAAGCATCACTGAGACGGACGAAGAGATCTGCAAAGAATTGAACAAGGAGTTTCAGTCAGTATTTACAGTAGAAAATACCCCACCCCCTCAGATTGCAGTGATAGAAGCTCAAGGGCCGGTATTAGAGAACATCAACCTTACAGCCACAGAGGTATGCAAAGCGCTGATGGATTTAGATGTTCATAAAGCTACAGGTCCTGATGACATATCCCCTCATGTGCTTAAAAAATGCGCAAACACAA
>JAXCGZ010013806.1:20000-30000 GCA_037179515.1 Halocaridina rubra | reverse complement strand
GAAGGGGTAGTCATCAGAGGACTTAAACAGAGAATCAAGAAGTTAGAGGAAATGGTTACAAGCCTTGATGATAAAATTCGGAATATGGATGGAGAAATGAAAGAGAATGAAACACTCAGAGAACAAATAAGATCTTTGGAGGAAGCAAATAAAGCACAAGGGCAGGAGAGAAAGGAACTAGAAAAAAGAATAAAGAAGCTGGAAGGGGAAAAGAGTCAACTAGAATCTAGAATTTCTAATCAAGAAGATAAAAACAAACAGCTAAATGACAACCTAAAGGAATTAGATGTTAGTTCACTGCTATCTTCTGAGAGAGACGAGATTGCTGCTTGGAATGTTCAGATTAAGGAAAACATTGAACAGTTCAGAAAAGAGTTCCAGGAGCTGAATATGGAAAATGATGCCATGAAAACGTCCTTTGCTGATGCACTAAAGGGGAATGTGGCAGTAAAAGAGGCTGTAAAGGTGGTGGCACTGGAAAACATACAAACAGTTGAATATAAAGAGACAGTAATCGAAAAAATGAAAGACGTTGTGATGGAAAGGGCAAACCCACTCATCAGACAGGCACTTGATAAGGAGAAGACAGTGGTAATCTCAGGCATAAGTGAATCCCAGGAGCCAACATGGCAGGGGAGACTTGAAGAAAATAAAGCTAGGGTTGTAGACCTGATAAGAAAGCTTGGAGTAGTATGTGGTCCTGAGGATATTGTAAACATACACCAACTAGGTAAATATTCGAGGGAAGGAAAGCCGAGACCAACAAAAGTAACCTTTGAGAGAGGGGAGACATGTAGGGAAATATTGTTGAGAAAAAAAAGTCTAAAAGACCTTCAAGAATGCAAAGAAGTGTTCATTAGACGATACAGAACACAGGAAGAGATGGGAAAGATCAAAAACTTGTTGCAAGAGGCAAGAAGGTTAAATGATGAAAGAAATGAGGAAGAGAAAAAAAATTTTTGTTACGGAATACTTCCAGACAAAGGGGAGATAAAGAAGATAATGACAGAAGATCAGGGGATGGGGCCTCATTAAGATTGTTATACACAAATGCTGATGGATTAGCTGGTAAGGCAGTAGAATTAAAAGATAGGATTCACAACAGTAAGGCAGATATAGTAGCAATTACAGAGACTAAGTTGAGTGAGGACATAAACAGTGTCACAGTTTTTCCTAAGGGCTTCAGAATACTAAGGGTCGAAAGATCTGAGAGGACTGGTGGAGGGATAGCACTGCTCATAAGTGAGAGGATTCAAGCTGAAGAGATAAACTTGGCTATAGAAAGTGAGTTCAGGGAATTTCTTGTTGCTCGCATAAATACTGGGTCAGAGAGCATTATAATAACTGTTGTATACAACCCACCAAGGAACCAAAATAGGCTTGAAATTTATGAGGAAAGTCATATAGGTACGATTGAAGTCATAAACTCAGTTGTTAACATGGCGCGGGAGAAAAAATGTAGGATTTTGATTATGGGAGACTTTAATCATAAAGAGATAGATTGGATAAATCTTGACCCACACAGTGGTGAGGACTCCTTTGGGGCAAGATTCCTAGATTGCGTACAAGGGAATTTCCTACACCAACATGTAATGGAACCAACAAGAGCCAGGGGTGGGGATGAGTCATCACTACTTGATCTGGTGTTCACAGATAATGTGTTGGATATTGAAAATATTGAGTATGAACCACCAATTGGAAAGAGTGACCACTGTGTGTTGTTGATGGAGTATATCATTGAAGACATTCTTCCTGAGAGTAGAGGCACTGAGGACATGAGGAGGAACTATCAGAAAGGAGATTACATCAAAATGAATGAGCTTTTTGCAGTTATTGACTGGAGAACCTTATTTTACAACAAATCTGTACAAGAAATGTATGACATCTTTTGTGAGAAATATGGGAAGATAGTAGATTGCTGCATACCTGTCACCAAAGTAGGTGTAATTCATGCCAGAGAGAAATGGTTCGATAATGGGTGTAAAAGAGCTAAGGAGTGGAGAGACAAATGCTGGAAAAGGTATAGGAGGAGAAAAAACATAAATGCCTGGCAAACCTACAAAAGAGCAAGAAATGACTACCTAAGTAAAAGGAGAGAGGCAGAGAAAGATTATGAGAGGGACATCACCAGGAAGGCTAAAGAAAATCCCAAGCTTTTCCACAGCTTTATCAGAGGAAAACTGAAGGTAAAAGAACAGGTTTTAAGGCTAAAGAGAGCGGATGGAAGCATCACTGAGGCGGACGAAGAGATCTGCAAAGAATTGAACAAGGAGTTTCAGTCAGTATTTACAGTAGAAAATACCCCACCCCCTCAGATTGCAGTGATAGAAGCTCAAGGGCCGGTATTAGAGAACATCAACCTTACAGCCACAGAGGTATGCAAAGCGCTGATGGATTTAGATGTTCATAAAGCTACAGGTCCTGATGACATATCCCCTCATGTGCTTAAAAAATGCGCAAACACAATATCAGTGGCACTAAGTATCATATTTAAGGAGTCATTGGAGTCGGGGGAGATTCCAAGATGCTGGAAACAAGCAAATGTGATACCTATCTTCAAAAAGGGAAGGAGGGATACGGCTCTGAACTATAGACCAGTTTCCTTGACCAGCATAGTTTGCAAACTTATGGAGAAACTACTAAGGAAACATATCTCTCTTCACTTGGAATCCTTCAACTTTTTGTCAGTGAGGCAACATGGCTTCAGAGAAGGAAGATCAACAGTAACAAACTTATTAGAATTTTATGATGAGGTAAGCCAAATCTTACAGGAAAGAGAGGGTTGGGCAGATTGCATATTCCTAGACTTCCAGAAAGCGTTTGACACTGTTCCACATGGGAGACTTATTAGGAAGCTGCAATCAATGGCTAGAATAGGTGGAAATGTCTTGGAATGGATAAAAACTTACTTAGAAGGAAGGGAACAGAGGGTTAGAGTAAGACACTCAGTGTCTGAATGGAGAAAAGTTAGTAGTGGAGTTCCACAGGGTTCAGTTTTAGGGCCACTTTTGTTCCTTGTATATGTAAATGACCTACCAGAGTCTGTAAATTCATTCATGAATATGTTTGCAGATGATGCAAAGATTGTGAAGAAAGTAAAAAACGAGAACAATGGTAGAGAACTTCAGGAGGATCTAAATAATCTGCATGAGTGGTCAGAAAAGTGGCTAATGAAATTCAATACCTCAAAATGTAAGGTAATGAGAATGGGTACAAGTGCAAGAAGGCCCAAGCTTGACTACTCGGTGGCTGGAGTACAACTTCAGGAGACAGAAAATGAGAGAGATCTAGGAGTAAACATATTGGCAGATTTGTCTCCAGAAATACATATAAATGGCGTAGTAAGGGCAGCATATGCATTCTTATCAAATGTAAGGGTAGCCTTCAGGCACATGGACAAGGAAATGTTCAGAAATATTTATGTAACCTATGTGAGGCCAAAACTCGAATATGCAGCCCCCTTTTGGAATCCGCACTTGAAAAAGCACATAGCTAAGCTTGAAAAAGTTCAAAGACATGCCACGAAACTGGTGCCAGAAATACGCAATCTCGGTTATGATGAGAGGCTGAGGGAATTAGACTTGCCATCACTCGAAGCTAGAAGAGTAAGGGGGGATATGGTGACAGTCTTTAAATTCCTTCATGGTTATGATAGAGTGGATAGGGATCGATATTTCGATATGGCTGGCTCTAGAACTAGAGGTCATAGTTTGAAGCTTCGGAAGAAAACTTGTTTGCAGGATGTAAGGAAATACTTTTTCAGTGTAAGAGTAGTTGATAATTGGAATTCGCTAAGCGAGGAGGTAGTTAATGCTACCTCAATCCATAGTTTTAAGGACAGGTATGATAAGTATCACTAAGTCTAAAAATGGAACCGATCAGGAGACGGGAAGATACGAGCTTTGGGCTCTTTCCCGTAAACACAATTAGGTAATCACAATTAGGTAATCACACACACACACGGATGGAGGAACAAATGGATAAATAGATAGATAGATAGATAGATAGATAGATAGATAGATAGATAGATAGATAGATAGATAGATAGATAGACAGATAGATAGATAGATAGATAGATAGATAGATAGATAGATAGATAGATAGATAGATAGATAGATAGATAGAGAGAGAGAGAGAGAGAGCGAGACAGAGAGAGAGAGAGAGCGAGACAGAGAGAGAGAGAGAGAGAGAGAGAGAGAGAGAGAGAGAGAGAGAGAGAGAGAGAGAGAGAGAGAGAGAGAGAGAGAGAGAGAGAGAGAGAGAGAACTTTTCAAAAACTCCCTAAGTAACAATAAACAAAGATACATATACGTCCTCCAGTCTCTCTCTCTCTCTCTCTCTCTCTCTATATATATATATATATATATATATATATATATATATATATATATATATATATATATATATATATATATATATATATATATATATATATATATATATATATATATATATATATATATATATATATATATATATATATATATATATATATATATATATATATATATATATATATATATATATATATATATATATATATATATATATATATATATATATATATATGTATATATATATATATATATATATATATATATATATATATATATATATATATATATATATATATATATATATATATATATATATATATATATATATATATATATATATATATATATATATATATATATATATATATATATATATATATATATATATATATATATATATATATATATATATATATATATATAATTCACTCTTACTCACTCACTTCGTGTCAATGGTGCCTCCAAGTTATGTGTCTCCTGGCACTCATTTTTACCAATACTGGCACTGTTACTTTGACCCTCGTATCTGTTCTCATTATTGCTATTTTACGATCCAATTTTGGTGCCAAATTCTACAATTCCTGATTTTGTGCAGATATCTTTGACGTGAATAAAAGAATTAACCCCTGTTAATGTAACAGAGTTATTGACTAAGCCACGAAATAAGAGATGTGTGGGGCTTATGCAGGAACAACATCTTCATAAGTCTGGTATTCCTTAAGGACAAATGTCCCTCTGGAATTATAGCAATAATAAAAGTTGAAAGGATTCTTTGAATTAGGGTCAATATATATATATATATATATATATATATATATATATATATATATATATATATATATATATATATATATATATATATATATATATATATATATATTCTTTTTTTTACTTATTATGAAGAGGTTTAAAATGTACTTTTTTTTAATTTATATGACAAAGTTTATTCGTATTGAAGAAAATTTATTAAAAAAAAAGTGGATTGGCACCTAACTTACACATTTCATCAAATAATACAATAAAGAATTGCTTTAGGGTCGGGAAAGAAATATTTAATATTTTTTCATAAAATGTTTAAAAAGATATCATGGATTAGGATAAAATAAATATAATTTGTTTTGACAATAAATAGAAAAGAGATAAATAAAAGGCTCCTTTGAAGTAGGTAGAACAAAAGTTCTTATTTTGAAAGAAAGTAATATAAAGGAATCAAAGACTGTCATCTAAAATATAAAGTTAATTCTCTGGAATTAAGTAGAACAAAAGATCACAGGTTTTTTTTTTAAATAAAAATATCACCAATGCTTAAGGCATTTTCTAGAGATATTTGTACGAGAGAGAGAGAGAGAGAGAGAGAGAGAGAGAGAGAGAGAGAGAGAGAGAGAGAGAGAGAGGAGAGAGAGAGAGAGAGAGAGAGAGAGAGGGAAATAAGAGAAAATATAGAGGAAAGGAAAAATAAGTGGGACATGAAGAATGAAAGAGAGAAAAGTAATTTAGATTTAAAGAGAGAGGGAAGATAAGAGAGAGAGAGAGAAAGAATATATATATATATATATATATATATATATATATATATATATATATATATATATAATAATAGATAGATAGATAGATAGATAGATAGATAGATAGATAGATAGATAGATAGATAGATAGATAGATAGATAGATAGATAGATGATTGATGGATATTTAGATAGATAGATAGATAGATAGATAGATAGAGAGAGAGAGAGAGAGAGAGAGAGAGAGAGAGAGAGAGAGAGAGAGAGAGAGAGAGAGAGAGAGAGAGAGAGAGAGAGAGAGAGAGAGAGACCTTGTGTAGGTGTTCTGCTAGTTACTACCCACTGCATGACGTAAAAGCAATTGAAATAACAATACTGAAGAATATTCCAAGTCATTAAAACGAAGAAGGAAACAAGAGAGAGAGAGTGAGAGCAAACTTTCGAAAATTTGAGTTTGTTAACAAGATCTGAGAACAAAGTCTTATAATTATTATTTGTTTCTATTAATGGAAGCTGAAACAATGGGTGTCTTTTAGTTTAAGCTTTTTCGGAGTTTATTTAAAAGATCAAATAATTGGGTCAACCTTTTTAAGGAGAGAGAAAATTCATAGTTGATATGTGGGTTCGGTTCAGGTGAGGATTTGAACGTCCTCTGTCTCCCAGAGTTCATTTTCTTTCTCTCTCTTACTTTGCCTCTGATAATCTTTCCTTCTTTTTTAAGCCTTCCATAGTTCGTCCTCTTTTTATCTCCTAATCTGCATTTTCTGCTGTCTTATGGTTACGATGAGTAGGTCCTCTGCAAATAATAGAATTGAGGGTTCTCTGTCTCCCATAGTCTAAACTGTTTATCTCTCTTACACTGCTTTTTCTTCATTCCTTTTTGTGGCATGCGTGGAATCTTTCTAAGTAAAGAGGTGATATCTTTGCTATCCAGGATTCAATCTGTCTCATTTTATTATACTTCTCGTTTTTATCTTTAATGCTCCTGTGTCGGAGGAAAAGATTACCGCCTCCGTATTACCCTGCGTGTCATAAAAGACTAGTAAATGGAGCAGAGCAAGGGAACTAGAAATCACCTTTTGAGTTCACTCCCCCAGGGGAATCCAGGAAGAAGAGTGCTTTAAGTCGACCACCCCACCTTAAAATGTGGATTGAAATAATTTTGTAATATAGTGTATGCTTTGCTGTGTTATTATTATAATTATGATTATTATTATTATTATTATTATTATTATTATTATTATTATTATTATTATTATTATTATTATTATTATTATTATTATTATTATTATTATTATTATTATTATTATCATTATTATTATTATTATTATTATTAATATTATTATTATTATTATTTTTATTATTATTATTATTATTATTAAAACCTTCATTGTCGGTATTTTCCAATACAACTGCTGACATCCGATGTTATCCCTAGAATCTGAAACATACATGCACACACACTCACAAATACACACACACTCACACTTACACTCACACTTACACACACACATACACAGACACGTATACACACACACACACACACACACACACACACATTCGAAGGGTTTTTGAGAAGTCATGTGGCAGCTATTAAGGCCAAAGTTCCTAAAAAAATTGCTTGTTAGAGATCTAATTGCCTTCAGGAATTGCAATAGTCAGACCATTAACCAAAGAACATGGGCTTTTATAGTGTTAAAGGGGGAGGGGTTATGAGACACAGTGGATAGGGCAGGAGGAGGAGGTGAGTGGTAATGGGGGTGAGTGTAAAATTACCAAGAAATATTTCGAATTAGAAAGCTCAGAGCAAAGATAACAAGAGTGGTCGCCGTGGCTCAACCGGTAGCGTCCGCGACTCTGAGGCGTCAGGTCGAGGGTTCGCGCCCCGTCACGGTCTGAGGTTAGCAAGGGCATGCACTCAGGGTAAGGATTACATCTGCCAAAACAAGTCCTTCGCAAGAAGGCAACCGTCCTAGCCCTTGGTTGAAAAGGGAGTCCGTGACGTAAAACCGGAAGAGCAAAGATAACAAGAGATAGAGAAGAGATAACAAAATGATTATATATGTAAATATCTATACCTGTACACACACACACACACACACACACACACACACACACACACACAAACACACACACACACACACACACACACATATCCCCTCATGTGCTTAAAAAATGCGCAAACACAATATCAGTAGCACTAAGTATCATATTTAAGGAGTCACTGGAGTCGGGGGAGATTCCAAGATGCTGGAAACAAGCAAATGTGATACCTATCTTCAAAAAGGGAAGGAGGGATACGGCTCTGAACTATAGACCAGTTTCCTTGACCAGCATAGTTTGCAAAGTTATGGAGAAACTACTAAGGAAACATATCTCTCTTCACTTGGAATCCTTCAACTTTTTGTCAGTGAGGCAACATGGCTTCAGAGAAGGTAGATCAACAGTAACAAACTTATTAGAATTTTATGATGAGGTAAGCCAAATCTTACAGGAAAGAGAGGGCTGGGCAGATTGCATATTCCTAGACTTCCAGAAAGCGTTTGACACTGTTCCACATGGGAGACTTATTAGGAAGCTGCAATCAATGGCTAGAGAATAGGTGGAAATGTCTTGGAATGGATAAAAACTTACTTAGAAGGAAGGGAACAGAGGGTTAGAGTAAGACACTCAGTGTCTGAATGGAGAAGAGTTAGTAGTGGAGTTCCACGGGGTTCAGTTTTAGGGCCACTTTTGTTCCTTGTATATGTAAATGACCTACCAGAGTCTGTAAATTCATTCATGAATATGTTTGCAGATGATGCAAAGATTGTGAAGAAAGTAAAAAAACGAGAACAATGGTAGAGAACTTCAGGAGGATCTAAATAATCTGCATGAATGGTCAGAAAAGTGGCTAATGAAATTCAATACCTCAAAATGTAAGGTAATGAGAATGGGTACAAGTGCAAGAAGGCCCAAGCTTGACTACTCGGTGGCTGGAGTACAACTTCAAGAGACAGAAAATGAGAGAGATCTAGGAGTAAACATACTGGCAGATTTGTCTCCAGAAATACATATAAATGGCGTAGTAAGGGCAGCATATGCAGTCTTATCAAATGTAAGGGTAGTAGCCTTCAGGCACATGGACAAGGAAATGTTCAGAAATATTTATGTAACCTATGTGAGCCCAAAACTCGAATATGCAGCCCCCTTTTGGAATCCGCACTTGAAAAAGCACATAGCTAAGCTTGAAAAAGTTCAAAGACATGCCACGAAACTGGTGCCAGAAATACGCAATCTCGGTTATGATGAGAGGCTGAGGGAATTAGACTTGCCATCACTCGAAGCTAGAAGAGTAAGGGGGGATATGGTGACAGTCTTTAAATTCCTTCATGGTTATGATAGAGTGGATAGGGATCGATATTTCGATATGGCTGGTTCTAGAACTAGAGGTCATAGTTTGAAGCTTCGTAAGAAAACTTCTTTGCAGGATGTAAGGAAATACTTTTTCAGTGTAAGAGTAGTTGATAATTGGAATTCGCTAAGCGAGGAGGTAGTTAATGCTATCTCAATCCATAGTTTTAAGGACAGGTACGATAAGTATCACTAAGTATAAAATGGAACCGATGAGGAGACGGGAGGAAGATACGAGCTTTGGGCTCTTTCCCGTAAACACAATTAGGTAATCACAATTAGGTAATCACACACACACACACACACACACACACATATATATATATATATATATATATATATATATATATATATATATATATATGTGTGTGTGTGTGTGTGTGTGTGTGTGTGTGTGTGTGTGTGTGTGTGTGTGTGTATGTGTGTGTGTATGTGTGTGTGTGTGTGTGTGTGTGAGTGTGTGTGTGTGTGTGTGTGTATGTGTATGTGTACACACACACACAAGCCATGATTCTCCTTGTAAGGGGGTAGCTGAGTCAAACCAAATAATCTGGCTCTTTTGGGGGGAGAAAATAAGGATGGGATACCAGTGCTTTCGTCGCGCCCCATATTTTTTTTATGTATGTATATGCATATGTATATGCATGGATAGATATATAAACAGACAATTTGATTGATAATAGAAAAAAGGAAGAGTGTTGTGGTGTTTCTCGTATGGTTGTTTATGTCAACTCGATTGTCTTTTTAGCATAACATCGGTTATGAA
>JAXCGZ010013806.1:12500-15000 GCA_037179515.1 Halocaridina rubra | reverse complement strand
AATTTTAAGTAACTGCAATGAGGAAAAGTAATAACGAAAATGAAACAAAACCCCCAATTTTTTGGATGAAGATTTAGAAATCTGGATTATGTGATTCCTCCAAGACAAGTTAGAGACTATATGGATTCCTAATATATTGATAGAGTTAAGAGGGTAAATTTCATTAGTTTCGAAGACAATAGGGTTATCAGGAGGAGAAGAAGATAAAGAGATAGCCAGACACTGTGTCTTGGAGGCATTGAATTTAATTAAATTTTGAGTGCCCCATTCAGATACTCTCTGCAAATCGGAGTTAAGAGTAGAAGAAGAAGTGATACGAGATTGATTACGAGTAACAGATGAAGGTTGTGAAGAAAAGGCAGAGGAAAAGTGAAGGGTAGAATCATCGGCAAAGGCATGAAGAAGAGAGGAAGATGGGGATTGTAGAAGATCATTGATGAAGAGAAGGAAGAGAGTAGGTGAAAGAACAGAGCCCTGTGGAACACCACTGGAAACAGAGAAAGGGCTAGATGCCGCGCCATCAACAACTACAGATATAGAACGGTCAGTAAGAAAACTGGAAATCAGAGAACAGAAAGAAGGGGTAAAGCCATAGGCAGGGAGTTTGGCCAACAGAGCCTTGTGCCAGACTCTGTCAAAAGCCTTAGAGATATCAAGGGCGACGACAAAGGATTCCCCATAGTTCCTCAGAGAAGATGACCATACATGAGTAAGATAGGGCAGGAGATCACCAGTGGATCTTGCCTTGCGGAAGCCGTACTGGTGATCGGAGATAAGTGAATTAGATTCAAGGCTTTTCAAGAAGTGAGCATTGAGCAAAGTTTCGAAAACTTTAGCAATAGAGGAGGTTAGAGCAATAGGTCGGTAGTTAGAAGGAATAGAGTGGTCACCCTTCTTAGGGAAAGGGTGAACTAGATCATGCTCCCAAGATGAAGGATAGATACTGGTTGACAGAATGAGGCGAAAAAGACGGCAAAGCACTGTAGCCAGTTCATCTGCAAACTCCTTAAGGAACCTTGCAGGGATACCATCGGGACCAGATGCCTTGTTTGTCTTTAGTGAGCGAAGAACCTTATGAACTTTGTGTGAAGAAAGGTTAAGGGAGGGCATAGGGTTAGAGAGGGGACAAGACTGAGGAACAGGTGCGCTGGAATCGTTGATAGAAGAGTTGGCAGAAAAATGAGAGCCAAAGAGAGTGGCTTTGTCATTGGGAGAGCAAGCTATAGAACCATCAAAACGAATGAGAGGGGGAAAGCTTGAGGTACAGAAGTTTTTGGAGAGGTTTTTGGCTAAGGACCAGAAGCATTTGTCAGTGGGAGAGGAGTTAAGGTCATCAACTTTCCTTCTTATAAAGGAAGCCTTAGACCTTCGAATCTGAGCTGTACAGCGATTCCTAGCTATAATAAAAGCAGAGCGAGTTAAATCGGAAGGAGAGGCTTGGTAAGATCGGTGAGCCCGATTCCTATCCTGGATAGCCATGGAGCAGGCACGGTCAAACCAAAGTTTAGGGGGAGAGAAAGTTTTTGTAGAAGAGGGGATGTACGCCTCCATTCCCGCGGTCATGATCTCGGCAACTTTTACAGCTACCCGATCAGGGTTGCGGGACCGAAAGCAGTAGTCATCCCATGGGAAGTCAAAGAGAAAGTTACGCAAATTTTCATATTGGGTTCGCTCGAAGTGCCAAAGGTGGCGTTGAGTAGGAGGGATTGGTGGTGGGGGAGCGAAAATGGAAGAGACAGAGATCATGGAGTGGTCAGATTTACCAAGAGGGGAAAGCACAGAATAAGAGTAGTTTGAAGGGTTAGAAGTAAAAAATAGGTCAAGAGTGTATGCAGCATGTTCGTGACGATCAGGAACGCGAGTAGGATGTTTGATAATTTGCTCCAGATCGTGAGTAATAGAGAAAGCAAGAGCCTCGCTTCCTCCCACATCAGTGTGAGAGGAATGAAGCCACTCACTGTGGTGTACACTGAAGTCTCCAATGTAGAGAACTTCGGCATGTGGGTGAGAAGATAGCAAGGACTCATGGCACGAGGAGAGATATTCAAAGAAAGACACAAACTCGGTGAAGTTTGGAGAACAGTAGCAGAAGCAAAGGATGATAGTGATAGTGGAGAGATAGACTTTTAGCCAGAGAGCATCAAAGTCAGGAGATTCAAGGTCCATGAGCCTCACAGTAGGAGTGTTAATGTTGCAGTAAGCACAGACCCCACCTTTGGAACGAAAACGAGTATACAGATTATAGTGGGAGATTTGGAAAGGGTCAGTGGAAGCATTTGTAGACAACTGGGTTTCAGATAGGAGGAGGAGGTTAGGGAGGAAAGTGCCCAAGTGCTGTTCCACAGACGAAAGGTTAGAGGTCAACCCACGAATGTTTGAATAGTGAAGAGTGAAAGAAGCAGATCTATTTGGAGGTGCAAGGTTAAGAGCAGAACCATTACTACCACCAGGCGTGTTTGTCCTCAAGCCAATGGTGGAGTCAACACGATCCTCGGAGATT
>JAXCGZ010013805.1:47500-52500 GCA_037179515.1 Halocaridina rubra | reverse complement strand
GTAATTATAAGTCCTAGGTTCGAGTCCCGGTCGGGGGTAAAAAATGATTCATGTTTTCACATATGTAATGTGCTTGCTTGGTTATTGTATGACCCGAATGAGATTGGGAATTGAATTAAATGCTAAAATGAAGCCACGAGTGAGGTTGGGGACTCTGTAATATGAACATAGTGGCATTCAGATAGAATGCGTTCATCCCTAAGTATAGCAGATATAAGCTATAGGGTGGGATTCCTCTTTATACCTTCTGTGGTGTGTAGCTCGTAGCGCCTTGACTTAGTAATTATTAGTCCTAGGTTCGAGTCCCGGTCGGGGTAAAAATTGATTCATGTTTTTACATGTGTAATGTGCTTGCTTGGTTATTGTATGACCCGAATGAGATTGGGAATTGAATTAAATGCTAAAATGAAGCCACGAGTAAGGTTGGGGAATCTGTAATATGAACATAGTGGCATTCATATAGAATGCGGTCATCCCTAAGTAGAGCAGATATAAGCTATAGGGTTGGATTCCTTTTTATACTTTCTGTGGTGTATAGTTAGTAGCGCCTTGACTTAGCAATTATAAGTCCTAGGTTCGAGTCCTGGTCAGGGTCAAAAATGATTCATGTTTTCACATATGTAATGTGCTTGCTTGGTTATTGTATGACCCGAATGAGATTGGGAATTGAATTAAATGCTAAAATGAAGCCACAAGTGAGGTTGGGGAATCTGTAATATGAACATAGTGACATTCAGATAGAATGCGTTCATTCCTAAGTATAGCAGATATAAGCTACTGGGTTCGATTCCTTTTTATACCTTCTGTGGTGTGTAGTTGGTAGCGCCTTGACTTAGTAATTATAAGTCCTAGGTTCGAGTCCCGGTCGGGGTAAAAAATGATTCATGATTTCACATGTATATATATGTATATATATATATATATATATATATATATATATATATATATATATATATATATATATATATATATATATATAAATATATAAATATATATATATATATATATATATATATATATATATATATATATATATATATATATATATATATATATATATATATATATATATATATATATATATATATATATATATATATATATATATATATATATATATATATATATATATATATAATATATATATATATATATATATATATATATATATATATATATATATATATATATATATATATATATATATATAAATATATATATATATATATATATATATATATATATATATATATATATATATATATATATATATATATATATATATATATATATATATATATATATATATATATATATATATATATATATATATATATATATATATATATATATATATATATATATATATATATATATATATATATATATATATATATATATATATATATATATATATATATATATATATATATATATATATATATATATATATATATATATATATATATATATATATATATATATATATATATATACATATATATATATATATATATATATATATATATATATATATATATATATATATATATATATATATATATATATATATATATATATATATATATATATATATATATATATATATATATATATATATATATATATATATATATATATATATATATATATATATATATATATATATATATATATATATATATATATATATATATATATATATATATATATATATATATATATATATATATATATATATATATATATATATATATATATATATATATATATATATATATATATATATATATATATATATATATATATATATATATATATATATATATATATATATATATATATATATATATATATATATATATATATATATATATATATATATATATATATATATATATATATATATATATATATATATATATATATATATATATATATATATATATATATATATATATATATATATATATATATATATATATATATATATATATATATATATATATATATATATATATATATATATATATATATATATATATATATATATATATATATATATATATATATATATATATATATATATATATATATATATATATATATATATATATATATATATATATATATATATATATATATATATATATATATATATATATATATATATATATATATATATATATATATTATATATATATATATATATATATATATATATATATATATATATATATATATATATATATATATATATATATATATATATATATATATATATATATATATATATATATATATATATATTTATATATATATATATATATATATATATATATATATATATATATATATATATATATATATATATATATATATATATATATATATATATATATATATATATATATATATATATATATATATATATATATATATATATATATATATATATATATATATATATATATATATATATATATATATATATATATATATATATATATATATATATATATATATATATATATATATATATATATATATATATATATATATATATATATATATATATATATATATATATATATATATATATATATATATATATATATATATATATATATATATATATATATATATATATATATATATATATATATATATATATATATATATATATATATATATATATATATATATATATATATATATATATATATATATATATATATATATATATATATATATATATATATATATATATATATATATATATATATATATATGTATATATATATATATATATATATATATATATATATATATATATATATATATATATATATATATATATATATATATTTATATATATATATATATATATATATATATATATATATATATATATATATATATATATATATATATATATATATATATATATATATATATATATATATATATATATATATATATATATATATATATATATATATATATATATATATATATATATATATATATATATATATATATATATATATATATATATATATATATATATATATATATATATATATATATATATATATATATATATATATATATATATATATATATATATATATATATATATATATATATATATATATATATATATATATATATATATATATATATATATATATATATATATATATATATATATATATATATATATATATATATATATATATATATATATATATATATATATATATATATATATATATATATATATATATATATATATATATATATATATATATATATATATATATATATATATATATATATATATATATATATATATATATATATATATAATATATATATATATATATATATATATATATATATATATATATATATATATATATATATATATATATATATATATATATATATATATATATATATATATATATATATATATATATATATATATATATATATATATATATATATATATATATATATATATATATATATATATATATATATATATATATATATATATATATATATATATATATATATATATATATATATATATATATATATATATATATATATATATATATATATATATATATATATATATATATATATATATATATATATATATATATATATATATATATATATATATATATATATATATATATATATATATATATATATATATATATATATATATATATATATATATATATATATATATATATATATATATATATATATATATATATATATATATATATATATATATATATATATATATATATATATATATATATATATATATATATATATATATATATATATATATATATATATATATATATATATATATATATATATATATATATATATATATATATATATATATATATATATATATATATTATATATATATATATATATATATATATATATATATATATATATATATATATATAATATATATATATATATATATATATATATATATATATATATATATATATATATATATATATATATATATATATATATATATATATATATATATATATATATATATATATATATATATATATATATATATATATATATATATATATATATTATATATGTATATATATATATATATATATATATATATATATATATATATATATATATATATATATATATATATATATATATATATATATATATATATATATATATATATATATATATATATATATATATATATATATATATATATATATATATATATATATATATATATATATATATATATATATATATATATATATATATATATATATATATATTTATACATTTATATATATATACATATATATATATATATATATATATATATATATATATATATATATATATATATATATATATATATATATATATATATATATATATATATATATATATATATATATATATATATATATATATATATATATATATATATATATATATATATATATATATATATATATATATATATATATATTATATATATATATATATATATATATATATATATATATATATATATATATATATATATATATATATATATATATATATATATATATATATATATATATATATATATATATATATATATATATATAATATATATATATATATAATATATATATATATATATATATATATATATATATATATATATATATATATATATATATATATATATATATATATATATATATATATATATATATATATATATATATATATATATATATATATATATATATATATATATATATATATATATATATATATATATATATACATATATATATATATATATATATATATATATATATATATATATATATATATATATATATATATATATATATATATATATATATATATATATATATATATATATATATATATATATATATATA
>JAXCGZ010013805.1:40000-42500 GCA_037179515.1 Halocaridina rubra | reverse complement strand
ATATATATATATATATATATATATATATATATATATATATATATATATATACATATATATATATATATATATATATATATATATATATATATATATATATATATATATATATGTATACTATATATATATATATATATATATATATATATATATATATATATATATATATATATATATATATATATATATATATATATATACATATACACATACATATATATATATGTATATATATATATATATATATATATATATATATATATATATATATATGTATATATATATATATATATATATATATATATATATATATATATATATATATATATATATATATATATATATATATATATATATATATATATATATATATATATATATATATATATATATATATATATATATATATATATATATAATACACACACACACACACACACACTCACATATACATACATATATATATATATATATATATATATATATATATATATATATATATATATATATATATATATATATATATATTATATATATATATATATATATATATATATATATATATATATATATATATATATATATATACATATATATATATATATATATATATATATATATATATATATATATATATATATATATATATATATATATATGTTGTTCCGGTTGTTCCGGTTTTACGTCACGGACTCCCTTATCTACCAAGGGCTAGGACGGTTGCCTTCTTACGAAGGACTTGTTTTGGCAGATGTAATCCTTACGCTGAGTGCATGCCCTTGCTAACCTCAGACCGTGACTGGCCGCGAACCCTCGACCTGACGCCTCAGAGTCGGAGACGCTACCGATTGAGCCACGGCGACTACATATATATATATATATATATATATATATATATATATATATATATATATATATATATATATATATATATATATATATATATATATATACATACATATACACACATACATACATATACATATATATACACACATCTACACACATACATGCACACACATATACATATATATATATATATATATATATATATATATATATATATATATATATATATATATATATATATATATATATATATATATATATATATATATATATGAATAATATTTTACCCCGACCGGGACTCGAACCTAGGACTTATGATTACTAAGTCAAGGCGCTACCACTACACCACAGAAGGTTAAAAGGAATCCAACCTTGTAGCTTATATCTGCTATACTTAGGAATGAATGCATTCTAACTGAATGCCACTATGTTCATATTACAGATTCCCCAACCTCACTCGTGGTTTCATTTTAGCATTTTATTCAATTCCCAATCTCATTCGGGCCATGGAATAACCATTAAGGACATTATATATGTGAAAACATGAATCATTTTTTACCCCGACCGGGAATCGAACCTAGGACTTATGATTACTAAGTCAAGGCGCTACCACTACACCACAGAAGGTTAAAAGGAATCCAACCTTATAGCTTATATCTGCTATACTTAGGAATGAACGCATTCTAACTGAATGCCACTATGTTCATATTACAGATTCCCCAACCTCACTCGTGGCTTCATTTTAGCATTTAATTCAATTCCCAATCTCATTCGGGCCATGAAATAACCAATAAGCACTTTATATATGTGAAAACATGAATCATTTTTTACCCCGACCGGAACTCGAACCTTGGACTTATGATTACTAAGTCAAGGCGCTACCACTACACCACAAAAGGTTAAAAGTAATCCAACCTTATAGCTTATATCTGCTATACTTAGGAATGAACGAATTCTAACTGAATGCCAGTATGTTCATATTACAGATTCCCCAACCTCTCTCGTGGGTTCATTTTAGCATTTAATTCAATTCTCAATCTAATTCGGGCCATGAAATAACCAATAAGCACATTATATATGTGAAACCATTAATAATTTTTTACCCCGACCGGGAATCGAACCTAGGACTTATGATTACTATGTCAAGGCGCTACCACTACACCACAGAAGTTTAAAAGGAATCCAACCTTATAGCTTATATCTGCTATACTTAGGAATGAACGCATTCTAACTGAATGCCACTATGTTCATATTATAGATTCCCCAACCTCACTCGTGGCTTCATTTTAGCATTTAATTCAATTCCCAATCTCATTCGGGCCATGAAATAAACAAAAAGCACATTATATATGTGAAAACATGAATTATTTATTAACCCGACCGGGACTTGAACCTAGGACTTATGATTACTAAGTCAAGGCGCTACCAACTACACACCACAGAAGGTATAAATAGGAATCCAACCCTATAGCTTATATCTGCTATACTTTGGAATGAACGCATATATATATATATATATATATATATATATATATATATATATATATATATATATATATGTATATATATATATATATATATATATATATATATATATATATATATATATGTATGAATATAAATATATATATATATATATATATATATATAT
>JAXCGZ010013805.1:22500-27500 GCA_037179515.1 Halocaridina rubra | reverse complement strand
TTTGATAGTGTACACCATACCATCTTATTAGAAAAATGCAAAAAAATGAACATTGACCCAAGCTGGTTCGAGAACTATTTAAAAAACCGCTACCAGTCAGTCAGAATAAAAGATGTAGTTTCAAGTCGCAAGAAGGTATTGTTTGGGGTCCCTCAGGGATCGATCCTAGGACCTATACTTTTTATAATATATGTAAACGATCTAGTGAAATATTTACCTAACTGACGATACTCAAATCTTAATTGAAGGAGAAATTAATGATTTAGAAAATATTATTCGTAGAGCAGAAGAAATTTTGTATATGGCTAAACGTTACTTTCTAAAAAATGGTCTGTTACTTAATGAAACTAAAACCCAATCTATTCTTATCGGATCCAGACAATTATTATCAGAAGTTGATGACAATCTTCATATAAATTTTAACGGTAATATCATTAAGCCAATGAACTCGGTAAAGAACCTAGGTGTCTATTTTGACCGTTACATGAATTTTGAAATGCATATAGATGAAATTTATAAAAAAGTAATGGGTACTCTAATATATCTAAATAGGGTAAAAGACTCATTTGAAACATCAACTCGTATAATAATTGTCCAGTCCTTAGCTATGAGTTTAATTAATTACTGTCTCAAAGTTTGGGGATGTACAAATAAGACTCAATTACAAAGAATACAAAAGTTACAAAACTTTGCAGCACGAGTGGCTGTTGGCAATGTAAGAAAATACGAGCACATCTCTCCTGTTTTAAAAGATCTAGAATGGATAAAGATTAGAGATAAATATGTTTTTGATATATGTACCTTTGTTTTTAATATACTAAGAAACAATCTTCCTGATTCCTTGTATAATTTATCTACAGTAAGCTCAGTTACCGGGTTAACTACCCGTCAAGGGGAAGATTTATTAGTACGAAGGTCTAAAACTGATATTGGCTCAAGAGATATAAACATTCGTGGACCTCATTTATATAATCAGCTTCCCAGAGAACTAAAAAATGCTGGTTCAGTGTATACTTTTAAATATAATCTTAAGAAGTTACTCTTAAAGGAAGATTTTACTTGTAAATTTTAATAGTACACCCATATTTGAATACCCAATGTACGTTGGAAATAAAGTCTTATTATTATTATTATTATTATTATTATTATTGGTAAACTCTTCCACACGTTTTTTCTATCTAACAGACTCTTCAACAATGAAGCCTACGTAAAATGCTTCCTGCTTATTGGAATCTTGCATTTTATTTATGTCTCTTCCGTCAGAAATTCGGTTCCATCTACTCTGTACCCTCATCTCATTATGTTGGGATCATATGAAAACTTGAAACAGTCGAAGGAATATTGTCACTCACTGCTTGTATACGGGTGACGACAAACTTAGAATGCTCGGAGAGCAAAACTCCTCATCTGCACGGTGAGAAAAATAAAGACACAAATATACATGATGATAAAAGTGGCATTAAGAAAATATATTTCATCATGCTACACCGCTTCAATCCAAGCTTAGCATTTTGCTGTACTCAAAACATTGAATTCAAGACCCCAAATGACTCATTTTCTCTCAACAGAAATTTTATCTACTTATACCGTCGGAAACACTGCAAATATTCGTGAACATAACTAAATAAAAGAAGCCTTGCACATGAATATAAACAGTGGGAAGAGGCACTTTCAACAAACGTGTATGAGAGAGAGAGAGAGAGAGAGAGAGAGAGAGAGAGAGAGAGAGAGAGAGAGAAAATCATGGAAATACAATGAGGAAATTGCCATTATGCATATGCAAATCAGTTATACAAATATAAAATGGGGATGTGGGAATAACTAGCTCTTTTTTTTTACATAGTGGGAGAAGGAATAATTATCTAAGAAGAATGACAAGTCATGAGAAATAAGTAATCAGGCATAAATGAGAAGAATTTATTTGAAGTGGTTGTGCCTATGGAAGTATATGGATAAACGACACGGAGTGTGTGAGAACAAGAAATAGAATACTTGACCTTAATGCAGCTGAAGCGCTTGAAAGCTATGATGCGTCGGGAATGAATATAATGAGAAATGTAAAGGAAAATCGGAAAACGAGCGTTGGAAGAAAGGTCTCTCTAAATCTAGATCAGGGAGTACTGAAGGGGTTTCGGTGTATTAACAGAAAGCAAGGTTGAGTAGAGAACCTGGAATTATATGGAATTAGAGAGTAGAAAGAGCATTAAATGCAAGTTGTATATCATTGGGACAAGGAAGAAAATTGCAAGAGATGGGATGGCTGCTGAGAGATCGCGATTTTCCACAACTTCCTCGATGAGGTTATCTGGCCACGGGTTGGTGTGAGGCTGGTTCCCACATGAAGTAACGGTATTGGCAAACCGGTGAGGGTGGTTGTGCCTTATGATAGAAGATATTTCATCAGTTTGCAATGTGGAGACCCACAAGGTAGGGTTGGGGGGGAAGGTAAGCTATGATCCGCTATCAAGGGAGCATTTAGCCTTGAGAGGTGGAGTGAGTGTTTCTCCTGGTGCGCGGGGGGGGGGGGTGTACTATTATCTTTTGCGAGAGATGCTTCATCATCTAACCTTTAAGTATTTTAATGAGCATTTTTAAGCGATTTCTAAGACGACAAGAGATAAAAACTATGAAAAGGTTTTTGCAAATTAGAGATACACCGTAGATGTAACTTCATCCCATCCGTCCAACTCATTTTATGTTTTCTCTAGTCCTTGCCTCACTTACTTCTGCTCTTCAAACCATCCTTGCCTGTAGTTCTCCATTCAGTCTTTAGATAGTGCAAAACCATATGAGCACAATCAGGTCAAACTCATTTAACAAATATCTTAAAACATCCATTCTCTGATTCAATTACAGTTTCTCACTCCATAATTTTATCCTTTACATTTCTATTAAACCTCTACAAAACACACACACACACACACACACACACACACACACACACACACACACACACACACACACACACACACACACACACACACACACACACACACACACACACACACACACATACACACACACACACACACACACACACACACACACACACACACATGTAACCGATCTAAGTCTAAAATGGAACCGATCAGGAGACGGGAAGATACGAGCTTTGGGCTCTTTCCCGTAAACACAATTAGGTAATCGCAATTAGGTAATCACACACACACACACACACACACACACACACACACACACACACACACACACACACACACACACACATTTATATTATATATATATATATATATATATATATATATATATATATATATATATATATATATATATATATATATATATATATATATATATATATATATATATATATATATATATATATATATATATATATATATATATATATATATATATATATATATAAACTCTGGTTTCCGTATTTGTGGTTTGTTGGGTGGCTATGGCAACAACCGCCCGTTGAAATACTACAACTGGAGGTATTTCAGACTTAATTATGACTCTTAGACAGATCCTGGTTAGACTTTCCTTCAGGCACAGCTCTTTCCTTATGCCAAATCTACACCTAATATTCTTGCGGACTAACCCAGTAAATATGACAAGTCCCAATACTTCCCATCTCTGTTTCCTTTTGCTCTCTTTTTCCTTATATTAACTGTAACTATGGAAGGTCGACATCTTATAGCCCTTTGTACCTGGGATAGAGGTGTGCTAAGAATCTCCTTGGATCCTGTTGACTCTACTATTGGCGCAAGGGTAGACACCCTTGGTGGGAGTAAAGGTTCTATCCTTAATCTTGCATCTTCTGATAGATTTGCTTCTTAGTGGATAATTGCAAGCACTTGCAGATACAGTGCATGCTTGTTATCCCAGCTGAGTGCTCGCATAAGCCTGTGCTTGTGCCCAGATGTGATATCAGGGAATCACTGTATTTGTGACAGCCACGCCTAACCTTCCCCTTCTCTCTGAAACCCAGCTGTCTAGCCATGCTTCTCCAGAGCCTTTTGAAATCTCTCATTATAGCCTGTATTCTCGTTCCTGTTCCAAAGGTGATGTTTTTACCTACTGCTACAAAAAGACTCTGATTGAAAGAGTCATTGATATTGAAGCTCCTATCTTTTGATGTTCTCTGTTTGAAAATCTATCTCTCCACTACC
Organism: Halocaridina rubra; assembly: GCA_037179515.1. Lineage (NCBI taxonomy): Eukaryota > Metazoa > Arthropoda > Malacostraca > Decapoda > Atyidae > Halocaridina > Halocaridina rubra. The sequence goes on along the minus strand of JAXCGZ010013805.1, from coordinate 23,364 downwards.
ACTATATTTCTTTACTTCTGCTACTGCTCTTCTAAGTTCACTGGCTTTATATCCCTCTTTGAAAATCAGCCCTCTTGCCATGAGTCATTGCTATCTTCTCACCCACATGCTGAAGTTGTCTATAGTGGGGACTTCAATGTGTGCCACAGTGAGTGGCTTCATTCTTCTCACACTGATGAGGGAAGATGTTTAGCCGTTGCCTTTCCCTGTTACTCATGAACTGGAGTAGATTATCAAGCATCCTACTCGTGTTCCCGATTGCCATGAACATGCAACTAATACGCTTGACCTATTTCTTACTTCTAATCCCTCAAACTGCTCATAGTTGGCTAATCTGGCTACATTTTTATCTCAATCTCTTCCATTTTTGCTCCCCCTCCATCAATTCCTCATACTCAGCACCGCTTTTGGCACTTTGAGCGTACCCAACGTGATGATTTGATTAAATTACTCTTTGACTTCCCAAGGGGCGACTACTGATTTCGGACCAGCAACCCTGATCAGGTAGCCATAAAAGCTGCCGAGATCATAACGGTGGAAATGGAGGTTTTCATCCGCTCCTTTATGAAAACTTTTTCTCCCTCTAATCTTTGGCTTTATTGTGCATGGGCGGTTGTTATTCATGCAAGGGATTGGGCAAGCCGTTTGTACCAAGCCGTTCCTTCTGATTTAACTTGCTCTGCTATTATTGAAGTTAGGATTCGCTGCACTACTCAGATTCTAAGGTCTAAAGCTTTCTTTTTTTTAGAAGGAATAATGATGATCCTAACTCCTCTCCCAATGATAAATGTTTCAGATCCTTTGCCAAAATCTCCTCCAAAAATTGTTGAAACTCAATTTTATAATTTCATTTTCCTGATGGTT
>JAXCGZ010013805.1:5000-7500 GCA_037179515.1 Halocaridina rubra | reverse complement strand
AAATAACCAATAAACACATTATATATGTGAAAACATGAATCATTTTTTTAACCCGACCGGGACTCGAACCTAGGACTTATGATTACTTAAACTAGGCGCTAACACTACACCTCAGAGGGTTAAAAGGAATCCAACCTTATAGATTATATCTGCTATACTTAGGAATGAACGCATTCTAACTGAATGCCACTATGTTCATATGACAGATTCCCCAACCTCACTCGTGGCTTCATGTTAGCATTTAATTCAATTCCCAATCTCATTCCGGCCATGAAATAACCAATAAGCACATTATATATGTGAAAACATGAATCATTTTTTAACCCGATCGGGACTCGAACCTAGGACTTATGATTACTAAAACAAGGCGCTACCACTACACCACAGAAGGTTAAAAGGAATCCAACCTTATAGCTTATATCTGCTATACTTAGGAATGAACGCATTCTAACTGAATGTCACCATGTTCATATGACAGATTCCCCAACCTCACTCGTGGCTTCATTTTAGTATTTAATTCAATTCCCAATCTCATTCGGGCCATGAAATAACCAATAAACACATTATATATGTGAAAACATGAATAATTTTTTTTAACCCGACCGGGACTCGAACCTAGGACTTATGATTACTAAAACTAGGCGCTAACACTACACCTTTGAGGGTTAAAAGGAATCCAACCTTATAGCTTATATCTGCTATACTTAGGAATGAACGCATTCTAACTGAATGCCACTATGTTCATATGACAGATTCCCCAACCTCACTCGTGGCTTCATGTTAGCATTTAATTCAATTCCCAATCTCATTCGGGCCATGAAATAACCAATAAGCACATTATATATGTGAAAACATGAATCATTTTTTAACCCGACCGGGACTCGAACCTAGGACTTATGATTACTAAGTCAAGGCGCTACCACTACACCACAGAAGGTTAAAAGGAATCCAACCTTATAAGTTATATCTGCTATACTTAGGAATGAACGCATTCTAACTGAATGCCACTATGTTCATATGACAGATTCCCCAACCTCACTCGTGGCTTCATTTTAGCATTTAATTCAATTCCCAATCTCATTCGTGCCATGAAATAACCAATAAGCACATTATATATGTGAAAACATGAATCATTTTTTAACCCGATCGGGACTCGAACCTAGGACTTATGATTACTAAGTCAAGGCGCTACCACTACACCACAGAAGGTTAAAAGGAATCCAAACTTATAGCTTATATCTGCTATACTTAGGAATGAATGCATTCTAACTGAATGCCACTATGTTCATATGACAGATTCCCCAACCTCACTCGTGGCTTCATTTTAGCATTTAATTCAATTTCCAATCTCATTCGGGCCATGAAATGACCAATAAGCACATTATATATGTGAAAATATGATCATTTTTTAACCCGACCGGGACTCGAACCTAGGACTTATGATTACTAAGTCAAGGCGCTACCACTACACCACAGAAGGTTAAAAGAAATCCAACCTTATAGCTTATATCTGCTATACTTAGGAATGAACGCATTCTAACTGAATGTCATTATGTTCATATGACAGATTCCCCAACCTCACGCGTGGCTTCATTTTAGTGTTTAATTCAATTCCCAATCTCATTCGGGCCATGAAATAACCAATAAACACATTATATATTTGAAAACATGAATCATTTTTTTTAACCCGACCGGGACTCGAACCTAGGACTTATGATTGCTAAGACAAGTCGCTACCACTACACCACAGAGGGTTAAAATGAATCCAACCTTATAGCTTATATCTGCTATACTTAGAAATGAACGCATTCTAACTGAATGCCACTATGTTCATATGACAGATTCCCCAACCACACTCGCGGTTTCATTTTAGCATTTAATTCAATTCCCAGTCTCATTCGGGCCATGAATTAACCAATAAGCACATATTTTAACCTTCTGTGTTGTAGTAGTTGTGCCTTGACTTAGCAATCATAAGTCCTAGGTTCGAGTCCCTGTCGGGTTAAAAATGATTCATGTTTTCACATTTCATTTATAATGTGCTTAGTGGTTATTTCATGGTCCGAATGGGATTGGGAATTGAATTAAATGCTAAAATAAAGCCACGAGTGAGGTTGATGAATCTGTCATATGAACATAGTGGCATTCAGTTAGAATGCGTTCATTCCTAAGAATAGCAGATATAATCTATAAGGTTGTATTCCTTTTAACCATCTGTGGTGTAGTGGTAGCGCCTTGACTTAGTAATCATAAGTCCTAGGTTCGAGTACCGGTCGGGTTAAAAAATGATTCATGTTTTCACATATATAATGTGCTTATTGGTTATTTCATGGCCCGAATGAGATTGGGAATTGAATTAAATGCTAAAATGAAGCCACGAGTGAGGTTGGGGAATCTGTCATATGAACATAGTGGCATTCAGTTAGAATGCGTTCATTCCTAAGTATAGCAGATATAAGCTATAAGGTTGGATTCCTTTTAACCTTCTGTGATGTTGTGG
>JAXCGZ010013804.1:0-53834 GCA_037179515.1 Halocaridina rubra | reverse complement strand
TCTACAATTACTTTCTCTCCCCCTAAACCTAGGTTTGACCGTGCCTGCTCCATGGCTATCCAGACTAGGAATCAGGCTCACCGATCTTACCAAGCCTCTCCTTCCAATTTAATTCGCTCTGCTTTTATTATAGCTAGGAATCGCTGTACCGCTCAGATTCGAAGGTCTAAGGCTTCCTTTATAAGAAGGAAAGTTGATGACCTTAACTCCTCTGCCACTGACAAATGCTTCTGGTCCTTGGCCAAAAACTTCTGTAACTCAAGCTTTCCCCCTCTCATTCGTTCTGATGGTTCTATAGCTTGCTCTCCCACTGACAAAGCCATTCTATTTGGCTCTCATTTTTCTGCCAACTCTTCTATCAACAATTCCAGCACACTTGTACCTCAGTCTTTTCCCCTCTCTAACCCTATGCCCTCCCTTATCCTTTCTTCACGCAAAGTTCATAAGGTTCTTCACTCGCTAAAGACGAACAAGGCATCTGGTCCCGATGGTATCCCTGCAAGGTTCCTTAAGGAGTTTGCAGATGAACTGGCTCTCGTGCTTTGTCGTCTTTTTCGCCTCATTCTGTCAACCAGTATCTAGCCTTCATCTTGGAAGCATGCTCTAGTTCAACCTGTTCCTAAGAAGGGTGACCGCTCTATTCCTTCTAACTACCGATCTATTGCCCTAACCTCCTCTATTGCTAAAGTTTTCGAAACTTTTGCTCTTGAAACGCCTTGAATCCAACTCACTTATCTCCGATCACCAGTACGGCTTCCGCAAGGCAAGATCCACTGGTGATCTCCTGTCCTATCTTACTCATGTATGGTCATCTTCTCTGAGGAACATGGGGAATCCTTTGTTGTCGCCCTTGATATCTTTAAGGCTTTTGACAGAGTGTGGCACAAGGCTCTGTTGGCCAAACTCCCTGCCTATGGCTTTACCCCTTCTTTCTGTTCTCTTATTTCCAGTTTTCTTACTGACCGTTCTATATCTGTAGTTGTTGATGGCACGACATCTAGCCCTTTCTCTGTTACCAGTGGTGTTCCTAAGGGCTCTGTTCTTTCACCTACTCTCTTCCTTCTCTTCATCAATGATCTTCTACATCCCCATCTTCCTCTCTTCTTCATGCCTTTGCTGATGATTCTACCCCTCACTTTTCCTCTGCCTTTTCTTCACAACCTTCATCTGTTACTCGTAATCAATCTCATATCACTCTTTCTTCTACTCGTAACTCCAATTTGCAGAGAGTATCTGAATGGGGCACTCAAAATTTAGTTAATTCAATACCTCTAAGACACAGTTTCTAGCTATCTCTTTATCTTCTTCTCCTCCTGATAACCCTATTGTCTTCAAAACTAATGAAATTTACCCTCTTAACTCTATCAACATATTAGGAATCCATATAGCCTCTAACTTGTCTTGGAGGAATCACATAATCCAAATTTCAAAATCTTAATCCAAAAAATTGGGGGTTTTGTTTCGTTTTCGTCATTACTTTTTCTCATTGCAGTTACTTAAAATTTACAAAGGTCTTCTCTGCCCCTGCTTAGAATACTGCTCACACATCTGGGGTGCTTCTTCCTTTACTTATCTTCTTGATAGGGTTGAATTTAAGGCAGTCAGACTCATTAATGATCCTTCTCTTCTAATCTGGATTCTCTCTCTCTTCGCCGTAAGGTATCTTCCCTTTCGCTTTTCTATCACTACTACTTCCATTGCTGCTGTGATGAGTTGGCGAGTTGCATCCCTCCTCCACTGCCGAGGCCGCGTTACACTCGCCACGCGACCTCATCTCACAGGTACTGTGTGGATAGTTGTAGCTCGCCGATTGATCGGTGCAGCGACTGCTTCCTCTCATCTACCTCCAGATTCTGGAACTCTCTTCCTCCTTCTGTTTTTCCTAATTCTTTTGACCTTTCATCCTTCAAAAAGCAGATCTATCCTCATCTCAGAGCCTAGTCCTCCATATCTCTGGGTCCTCTATACTTTGACTGTTTTTTTCTGTCTGTCGTTTTCCTTTGTGCAACATTACCTCATCTCTGCCTTGCCCTTAACCTTTTTCTTTTCCTTCGTCTTGGTATTTTCTCGTGGCCGGGCCTATATTGATGAGGGCAGTTTCTGCCTGTCCCGGTGTCACTCTCTTTAAAAAAAAAAAGTATCAAATGTTTTTGGTCCCATTAAGAGAAGAAATTATTTTCTGCATCTCTACATTGGGCGCTGAAGTGGTGAGGTAAACCAGCTGTGGCTGTCAGGCCTAACAGCAAAAGATTCTTATCCATTTTGCTGTGGATGACCCAAGCATGGATGTGGAGGAGAAATCATGATAATTCCTTACCTTGAAAGACCTAGGAGCAATGATTGATGTATAATAGACTTGGATGAATGTGTGCTTTGTCTCGGCCACCCCCTTTACAAGGGCAGTTTTAAACAGTGTATGTGCATGTGTCAATTTTAATATTCCAGCTTATATGTCATTGTGTTGTATATTTTGATAATCCAGCTTGTATATGTCATTGTGTTATATATTACTAGTAACATTGTAACAATTAAATTATTCAATCCACAGCACCAGCGCAGGTGTTAGCAATTGTGAAACTGTAATGATGAGAGTTAACAGTTTGGGCGAATTGGAACTTGACGACCCTCTTTTTCTCAATGCCGAAGATTTACCAGAAAGTGGAGGGGTTGAGGTATGTTTTTCGTATAATATATAATTAGTATGTCCTTATGCAGTAAGATGCACTAACCTGAATTATGACCTGCACAAATTGTTATTTTGAATCAAAATTACTTTGCATAGTTCATCCAAAACCAAGTTGTAACTAAGTCCAGTCTTTTGTAAAGAATAATAAGATAAACTATTCTGTACATTTGGTCTTACAGTAGACCAAACTATTTCCATCCTAATTTTTGCAACAGGAGCAAAAATTATTTTTCCATTGTTAACATGGAACATTATTTTTTATTACTTTAAGCCTCATAAACTGGGGACCATAGTGCACACCAGTTAGTGCATTCAACTTGGAAAGTGACAAACCCGTGTTTGAGCCCATTACAGGGCGTTCGGAAGGCATATAGCCTTAAATCTCTTACTCCAACCTGTTTTGTGTCCCCCCCCATGCAAATGGGGATTAATAGTGACTTACAGAATGGCAAATAACAAACTTAATTTTATCTTCCCACTGTGTCATGTGGTGCAATAGTTACATTTGTCCTTTGGCATGTTAAAGTATCTGCAATGGACAGTAGTTGGGCTCTTTGGTATCATTCTCCCTTGCTTCTGCCTTTCATTAAGGAATATTAACTTTTAATAGTATCTGGCCTTTCCAAATCCTTGCCAGACAATGGAGAAATGAAAGTATTACTGTACTGTGCCCTGAAGCAGTTATCATCAGTGTCAATATATGCAGAATGCCCAAACACTTGTTTGCTGGTCGTTTATAATTTGTTTTTTCTTTTGGACTGTTATAATTTTCATTAACAATATTTTCTGCAGACATTATGAGCATATCAGCAAAAATGTCATTTTATTTATGGTATGAAGTATTCCATAAGCTCAGGAGCAATATTAAGATGTGTAAACTGGTCTTGTACCTTATTGATTTAAATGATAAAGTATCGTATATGTTGGAATATAAAATGCACATATTCTTCAAAAAATTGGCTCATAAAATCACCACGGGTCTTATTTGCAAAGTTGAGGCATCCCGTAAGCTAATGTTATCCTTAACGCTCACTCCTGTAGGCTGAATAAACGACTGGCTGCTGATACATAATTTCTATAGATAGAATTAGTAAAAGCATGTTACACAGTTTTCAATTTTTGCTATGTGAAATATAGAAATGATGAATGTACAGTATTATCTATCTATCTACCTAGGCTGTCTCCCCCAATTAGGGGGTAGCCGACATAAAAAATGAAACAATAAGGGGATTACGTTGCTCTGTGGGCAATGACGAGGGAGCTAGCGACTGTTCAGATGGCACTGCTGGAGTGCCACAGTCCATCCTCCCTGCTCTTCCACTACCTGTGTCGCTTCATAAATGCCAACTCCCTACTGCCCCTACCACAGGGCTACCTCTGTAAGATGCAGCCCTGTGGTAACAGTAGATGCCCATCAGAGCTACGTCACAATCGCTCGCCACTCATTCCTGTTTCTAGCACGCTCACTTGCTTCCCTCACATCCATCCTCCTATCATTCAGGGCTCTCCTTACTCCATCCATCCACCCAAACCTAGACCTCCCTCTAGCATTTCTCTTATCAACTCACATTCATCACCTTTTTCAGCAGTCTTTTATCATCCATCCTTTCCACATAGCCAAACCATCTCAGAACATTCATATCTACTCTGTCTGTAAATTCTCTCCTCACCCGTTCTTGCTCTCACCACTTCATTCCTAACCCTATCCAACCAAGATACACCAATCATACTCCTCAGGCATTTCATCTCAAACACATTTAGTTTCCGTGACTTACTTGGATACCCCATAACTCTGATCCATACATCACAGTCGGCACAACCACTTTCTCATACAACACTTTCTTAACATTCATTTCCAACCCTCTATTCTTCATCACTCCTTTCAATGCACCCAACACATTACATCCTTCATTCACTCTGTGACACACATCTGCTTCCACTCCACCATTTGCAGCTATAATCGAGCCTAAATACTTAAACTGATCAACTTCCTCAAGTGTCTCTCCATTCAACATAACATTCAATCCAGCACCATCCTCAATTCTTGTACACCTCATAACCTTACTCTTTCCCACATTCACTCGCAACTTCCTTCTCTCACATACCATTCCAAATTCTGACACTAACTGACACAGCTTCTCCTCTGAATCTGCCACCACCACAGTATCATCTGCAAACAGCAACTGATTCAGCTCCCACTCGTTATCATCCCCATATAATATTCTCAAACCTCGACCACGCACTCGCTCATTCACCTCTCGTACGACCCCATCAGTATACAAATTGAATAGCCATGGTGGCATCACACATCCCTGTCTCAGTCCCACACTCACTGGAAACCACCCACTCACTTCATTCCCTACCCTAACACAAGCTCTATTGCCCTCATACAAACTCTTCACTGCATGCAACAGTTTACCATCAATTCCATATAACCTCAAAACATTCCACATTGCCTCTCTATCAACCCTATCATATGCTTTCTCCAGATCCAAAAATGCAAAATACACATCCTTACCCTTTGCTAAATATTTCTCACATGACTGCCTAACTATAAAAATCTGATCTATACAACCTCTACCTCTCCTAAAACCATTCTGCACTTCCACGATCACATTTTCTGTCTTATCCCTAATCCTATTAATCAGTATCCTACCATACACTTTTCCTACCACACTCAACAAACTTATACCCCTAAAATTACTGCATTCATACACATCTCCCTTACCTTTGTATAGGGGCACTATACAAGCAATCACCCATTCCACTGCCACCATAGACAACATAAAGCATATATTAAACACCCTCACTAACCATTCCAATGCAGTCACACCCCTTCGTCCAACATCTCCGCTCTCACACCATCCATTCAGGTGCTTTACCTGCTTTCGCTTCATACAATGCCCTTTTCACCTCCTCTCTTGTAATCTGTCTCTCATTTTCATCTCCCATTACTGGCACTTGAAGACCCCCCCCTCTGCCACTATAACTGCCTCTCTATCTTCCTCAACACTCAGCAAGTACTCAAAATACTCTGCCCATCTTTTTCCTTGCATCGTTCCCTCTTAACATCTGTCCATTCACATCTTTCACTGTTTCTTCCATCCTCGATCCACCTTTCCTTACTCTCTTCACTTCTTTCCAAAACTTCTTTTTATTCTCCTCATATGACCTACTAAAATCCTGGCCCCACCTAACATATGCCAACCTCTTCTCCTCCTCTACCTTCCGCTTGGTTCCACATTTTTCTCCCTATATCTTTCGTACTTCTCCCTACTGTTACACTGCAGCCATTCCTCGAAAGCCCTCTTTTTCTCTTCCACCTTCATTTTCACCCCTTCATTCCACCACTCGCTGCCCCTCCTCATGCCACCTCCAACAAACCTCTTTCCACACACTTCACTTGCATTTCCCACAAAACATTCTTTCATCATCCCCCATTCTTCCTCTAACTCCCCAACTTCTCTTTCTTTCACCCTGTCATATGCCACTTTAAACCTGTCCTGATATTCCTGTCTCTTCTCTGGCTTTTTCAACTCTTCCACCTTTTCCAATGCCCTTCTACGTCCCCCCACTCTATTCCCCCACTCTTTTGCTGCTACCACTTTTGCTTCAACCAAAAAATGATCAGACATCTCATCAGCCACACCCCTATACGCTTGCACATCTTTCACTCTACCAATCATGCTCTTTGCTACCAACACATAATCCATCAATGCTCTTTCTTTCACTCTTCCATTTGCCACTCTCATCCATGTATACTTATTTATTAACTTCTTGAAAAAACTGTTACCTATCACTAACTCTTGCTCCACACACATATCTAACAGTCTCTTTCCACTCTCATTCCCATCTGGTACCCCATGCTTTCCTACAACACCTTCTACCTCTCCATCACCCACTCTGGCATTCAAGGCACCCAACACAACTACCTAGTTCCTTTTACTCAGACCATCCACACACCTAGTTAACTCATTCCAGAATCATCCCGCTCTTACTTACTTCTCTCACATCCTGGCCCATATGCACTAATAAAAGCCCAACATTCCCTACCTATCCTAGCCCTCAACAACATCAGCCTAGATGACACTTCTTTCCATTCCACTATCTTATTTACCATCCATTCACTCAGCAATAATGCCACACCTTCTCTCGCTCTCTGCCTTTCAACCCCAGACACCTTACCTGTCACATCACCAAATGCCACTTCTCCTTTTCCTTTCATCTTCGTCTCACACAATGCCAATACATCCATCCTCCTCCTACCAAACATATATCCAATCTCACATCTTTTGCTCTCTATCGTACTACAACCACGCACATTTAGACACCCCAAAACTAGAGTTTGGGGAGAAGTTATTCTCCCCTCTACTCCCCTTCTTCTTTGACATCTCGCAGGAGGTTAATACAAGGGGGGGATTCCCAGTCCCCTCTCACCGTCCGCTTTTAGTCACCTCTTACGACACGCAGGGAATACGTTGGGGCTATTCTTTGATGTTGTGCCCACCACCACAGGGCACTATTATGTAGAAGATAGTAAAGTTATCATTGCTACTTGATTTGGACTATAGATTCAAAGGAAAAGCATTTTTTGAAGGGTGTATAAGTACATCCTCCAACACTAACATATATATCATTCTTTACTCACTATATGACATATGCACCCTTTCATGTATGACATTTAGTCCCCAATTTGAATGGGGGTGGACCCAGACATGTTGGAGCTGAGGAATTAAGGCTGAATGCCCTTCCTAACGTCCCACTGTGGAATCAAACCCTCTTTAGTCTCTATGACATGCTGGTATTACATTTCCATAAGCATCTTAGTATAGGTTGCCATGGAACTATATTTATCTAGAGTAGAATTCATCGTAACTAAACTAAAACATTGAAGTTTTTAAGTATAAAACCCTTTGTTTATTTGAAGACTCATTTTGTATAAAAATGGTAACATTGTTCATAATGTTGATTTCATTTAACAGAATAATTTGGCACCTAAGCATATCCTCTATAAGCCCCTTTGGCGGACTTACACATACAATCACACCTTTATGACATAAATACTGTCAAACAGTATGGAAGACTGCACTAACTACAACCACATATGCCAATAACACAACATACACCCATGAGAGCTATTTGGAAAAGTCTGGGATCAGTGGTGGCCTTCCTAGGACTTCAATCAGGCAGCAGCTCAGGGAACAACAACAGTGAGGAAAATATAACACTGCTAAATCCTGTAAGAAATGTCACTGATTATATATTTATTCCTTATATTTCAGTCTCCTTTTGGCAAGAAAGATAACTTTTTTGTGGCTGAAGTGTTGCCAGATAATTTTTCAGCAACAAGAATACAAGGGGAGGTAATATAACCCTATCTTGTATCATAGATTTTTTCTGCCATACGGTATATACAGGGGGTCCTTGACCTATTTCACAGTTCCATTCCTCAGGGTGAGTTGCAGCCCGATGTTCCGTGTGAGTCGGAACACAACTATATAAGCACCTACGTCACCCACGTATGCTAATACAGCAGTAAAGTTTTTTTTTTCCTAGCATTTCACTATCTCTAATTTCACTTCCATGTTGATGGCTTTCCTTTTTTTAGTGGCACTGCCATCAGAAGAATCTTCTTTATACTTGGGAGACATACTACAGGCCAGAAATGATCAAATAAGCAAAATAATATATGGGAGATACATTTTAACCTCGAAGCATCATAGCTAGAGAACCCCGAAAACTAAGGATCCCTGTACATTTTGAAAATTAACATAAGTTTCTGTGTAAATATGATGTTTGGTTAGTGTCCATTCTACTTAGTGTCTGTCATTTTTAAATTAAGCCAGTCCCAGAGGAGCATGTCTGTTACTTTTGACATATCTCGAGCTATAGCATGGATGTTTATATTGCATATGTGTTTTGATAGGCTTCACACCTTTTAATGTTATATATGAAATATTTTGGCAGCAGGCTTCTTTTGCCATTGCCTTATCATTAATGATGGTTTTTTTCATGTTTAACAGTAATAAACCAGAAATAATAGAAATTTTTACTTAAAACCTCATGCCCCGAAACTCTACTATAGCAGTGCATTCGTGTTTTCAATAATATTCAAGATCAGTTATGGACGTCTCCCCCGGATATTGGTGCCCAGGTTCTCTAATATGTTAATTTTATTTCTCAGAGTTAACAAAAATATATAGTGACTTAAATAATCACCTAACCTAACTTGCAGGCCATAGCAGTGATGCGTGACTTTTTTTTTATTGATGCCTGTCGGCAACTAGGTTAATATCATGACTTGAGACATTAATTACTTAACCCATATCATGAGCCCAGCTAAGGCATTAGAAATGGCATCTAGCCTTAATACTCCAATTTGTCTGATTTCCACCCCCATTCTGATGGTGATTAACAGTGACACATAAAATCGACTAGGCTATAGCTTACATGTCGTAGCTGCCTTCATTTTTTCTATATGTTTTTAATATTTTATTGATATCCAGCTCGAATATGGGCAGTTAAGCTTCCTATTTCCATTTACATTATGTATATACACAGGTTTAAATGCAGTAGTATAGTTGATTTCATAATGCAGCAAAATATTATTCTGTAGTTATAAACCAGCCGTGTAATTTAACCTCAATAGATATCAGTAGTTTAATTCCCTGTGTAAAGGGGTAGATATGAGTTTTCAATATTTACCATATTTTATATTCCAAAAGGGCTCTGTTGATCATTTTCTTTTACATCAGACGTACTAACTGTGTTTGTGTTGTATGTGGCACTATTAATCAATCCCCATTATAAAGAAGGACACAGACAGATTGGAGTTAAGGAATTAAGGCTGGATCCACTTCCTAATGCCCTGCAGTGGCCTCGTTCAATGGCCTATCACCTTCCAAGTCGAGGATTCTAATCTCTTCGCTACTGTGGTCCCCCATAGCTTACGTTGATAATTTTTTATGCAATATTACAGGGTGGCAGCGCAAGTGTCAACCAGAATTGGTTCACGTCCCGTGGAGACAAGGAATTACTCAGATGCCGTGGCCATGAGTGGCGACAGGGAATGTGGACTAAAGAAGAGACAGAGCTTCTTGAGAAAAATATTGCAGATTACTGCAATGAAAGGAATCTCTCTGACCCTGGGTCAGTTATTTTTGAGATGAGCAAAGAAGAACGAAGTGGATTTTACAGATATATTGCCAAAGGCTTAAACAGACCTCTGTTCTCTATATACAGGCGTGTTATTAGGTAATAATTTCAGTATATGTTATTTTTAATTCTGTCAGTAACATATATTTCTAATTTTAAAGTAAACGAGTAAGAAAGATCTTACTGATATATTGCCAAGTTAGGTTCCAGAGGTCCGTTCGTAAGTAGAATTGTCCGTGAGTTGTGTTTAGGGATAAAAAAGTACTGTAAAATACTGTACATTCATAAGTTATACTGTACAGTACTTAGGCTAAAGACAATCAACTACTACATAAAACATAAAGTATACAGTAATAATGAATTTTAATAAAGTAATAATGCGGTACAGTACAGTAATACATACATTAGTACATGGGTATACAATGGGTAGGTTTTTGTTCGTATCTGTGAATGTTTGTAATTCGGTTGTCCGTAAGTAGGGGAGCTTCTGTATATATTTGCTATTAAGTACTGATTCTCTTTTATATTTATTACTTTTACAAGGAAATTAATTAATGTATATTTTCTTGCTGGCAATTGCATTACTTATTTAAAAAAAATAATAATAATAATATATAAATATGTCCATACACTTTAGTGCCCCCAACCCACGAAATTAATCCATTCCTAAAACCTGTCTTGGGTGGTTTGTTCGTTGTTTGGATTTATTTTTCCTATGGACGAGCATGTAAATTCAATTAATCCATTCCTAGTCACAATAACTATTCATTTTAAATTTTTTCTAATGAGTATAAATATGAAATATAATACAGGTTGTATGTATATTATCTGTAAAAGGAAAATTACATTAATAATAGAAAGGAATTCTACTCTACTAAAATAAAATATGTACATATTCAGGTGTACAGTATACACTAGTTGATACCCAGTATAAAATAGCAAAGTTCAACGCTTAGAAAAAGTTTTCTAATTCTCCCACTAATAACAAAAGGTAAGAAACAAATATTATATATAAGAAACTACTGTATTTACCATTGTGGATGATTGTTGCTGGCAAACATGGATTGTGGTGGAGGAGGAGGGGATTAATTTTTGGTAGGAGAGTCCCCTTATTTTTTTCTTCATTTCCACTGTTATACATCTAGGGTGTTTGTTGCCACTGTCACTAACGCTTATAACTATCTTAACGCAAGAACTACAAAAAGATCACAAACAAACTACACAGCATGGGCACCAATGCAGAACTGAGAGCGGGCAAGCAGGAAACGTGGTCGCCTTGCCGACACTTGCGTGTTTGTGGGTTGGTGTTTGTTCGTGGTATGGGGTCAAAATTTGTTCGTAGGAACAGACGTTCATGGGCTGGGAACCCTACTGATTATATATATATATATATATATATATATATATATATATATATATATATATATATATATATATATATATATATATATATATATATATATATATATATATATATATATATATATATATATATATATATATATATATATATATATGCGTGTGTGCGTGCTTGCTTGGTCGCCTGCCTGCCTGCTTGTATATTATTTCCTTCTCTATTTAGCATTCCCTATCTCAAGGAATGTAAGATGTTGCCAGAGTTGAAACAAAAGAAGCAAGGTACCTCGGCCTCATCATAACTTCCCTTTCCTCCTCCCTACCACCCAAGAAATTCTGAAAGAAAAATACTTCATATAATGTTTATCTTCATTCAAAGAATATATGACAACCGGAATCACATCGGCAAGTACAGCACTGAAGAAGTGAACAAGTTGCGTGAATTACGAATGAAACATGGAAATAACTGGCAAGCCATAGCTACCCATATGGGTCGTTCCCCATCCTCGGTGAAAGATCGCTGCCGTTTATTAAATGAAAATTGCAACAGAGGTCCTTGGATGATTGAAGAAGAGGATCGATTAGCTGCTGCTGTTTATGATTTGGCCAGAGTTTTACCTGGAGAACAGGTGAGAATGCTGCTAATACAAATATAACTTTTATATTTGGTTAACATTATCACAATGCCATATGGCATTCAGTCCCTATGAAATTATGTTCTACAATATCTTCTTATGTATGTCATGATAAATTTCTATGAAATTAAGATTGCAATTTGAATTTTTTTTACCTACTAGTTTTCAAGCAATAGTGTTGAATATATATATTAAATATATTTTATTATTGTCTCTCTCCTGCCAACTTATCATGGTGGTGGTACAGTCTTTCATCACGCTAATACCCATTCTATTATAGGCTTATTTTCCCCATTTTTATGTGTCACAATTAGTCTTCATTTAAATGCGGGGTGATCACAGACAAGTTTGAGTTGAGGGATTAAAGCTGGGTGGCTTTATTAATATTCCACATTGGCATTGAACCTGCGGTGGTCAGGCTAGTCACTTAATGACTCGTGCGTTGTACCACACACATTTAGATTGGAGTAGTTTTCCGTTCTATTTGTCACTATTAAATCCTATTGTGGGTTTGGACACAGATAAGTCAGATCTAGGAAAGGCTGGCTGTGCTAGTTGCTAACTTTGAGAACCAGACTCAGGTGTACTTGGTTTACTCTAGTCCCACCCTGAGACATGTGTACATTTAGTGGCATTTGTTTAGTTGAATATTATTTATATATATACAGGTAACGTCTGGTATATCCTGGGGTGAAATTTCTGCAAGAGTCAAAACACGTTCTGAAAAGCAGTGTCGAAGTAAATGGTTGAACTACCTCAATTGGAAGCGAACTTCTGGTGTGGAATGGAGCAAATCTGATGATATTCAGCTCATATGTAGGTTAGTATATCCTGTATTTAGGTTTCATGACAAATAGAATGGAGATGGAAGTCTTGACGGTAAGTGTTATAGTGTTAGTCTTTAAAACTCTTTCTTGTTGAAAAAATAAACAATGAAATTGTTATATGTCCTTATCATATGCTTTTCATTTTTATTTACTTCTGGCTGTTTGTATTCATTGGAAATGAGTTTAATAATTTGCTAGAGTAATTCTAAACACTTGTTAATTCTTCCTGGCGCAGAGCAAAATTCTTTGATATGTAACTAGCATTTTATATGAAAGACAGTAAACTTTTGTTTAGCACTGTGTTTGTGTTTCTTTTTTATTATTATCATTATTATGACACCACGAAGAAAACATAAAGTAAAAAGAAACAGATGGGGAGTGATGTGACTTGTCAGATGTGAAAGGATAGTAAGGGATGTGTAAATATCCAACAATAGTTGGTGTTGATGTAGGCGTAGAAAAAGAACCGTAACTGAAGAAAACTTGAGATCAAACTCTCCTGGACGGTCCTGTTTAAGTCCAAAAGACCCTTCAGCTGTAGTATCACAATGGGCAGGTGGTGCCATGGGCCAAACCTACTTTGTCACAATTAGTCCCCTTTCGAATAGGGTGGATATTGTTATGTTTGAGCTAGCAGATTAAGATGATGTGCCCATCCTAACGTTCCTCGGGGATCAAACGTGCGTTACTTGCTTTGCCACTTGTGCACTCTACCATTGAGCTACCGCAACCAGTAAGCTGTGTAATGTAGATCATATTTGTATTGTTCTTCTTAGGCTTAGTGTTTGTGGTGCCGAGCAGGAATCCGAAGTGGACTGGGTTGCCATGTCCAAAGCGTGGCCGGCCTGTCGATCACCGCATTGGTTACGAGGAAAGTGGTGGAATCTTAAGAAACGACTGCCTTATTTTTCAGAAGATAGAGGCTCCCTAGCAGGTAGATTACTTGCTGAAATAGTACTAAAATATTTTGCTCATTAATATTATTTTGTATAATGTAAGTGCATTAGTTTTCCTATTGACAAAAATGTATTTTTAGGAGATTTGTAACATGACGATTTAGGTTTGATAATTACTCACTATTTTTTTGGCTATTAAAGCACACTGTGATATTTTATAGTCAGAGTAAGCTATCTTCCTAAACTATAAGAAATAAAAGCAAATATGCATGAAACTCTTAAGAAGAAATTCAAGTAGAAATACTTTTGGTTCGCTTACATTATTATTTATCAAAAGTACAGTGATATTATTAGCAAAAACTACCCAACAGTGATTCATTTTTCTCAGCATGATTCCCATCCATCTGAAGCAAACAGGGTAGCTACAACTGAAAAAGAAAAAGGCAGCAGGGCTGTCATCATTTCCAGTCCAGCTGTACCTTTTTCTATAAGCTGCCACAGGGGAAGAAAAATAATTAGGGAGGAAGGGATTGCCATATCTTTGCACCTCTGTCGTTCACATTTAGTCTATTCTTGACATGCAAGTATATGAGGTTGATATTTTGCAATACTGTACTGATTGCAACACATCTCCTTTTAATAGAGGTAAATTCTTTGCTTTGACTCAGCCACCCCCTTAATGGGAGATAATGGCTTTTGTATATACTGTATATGTATAGAGTGCATCATATTGCTAGAGTCCTCTGACTGTGATATGTTTCATACTTAAGGTGTGGTAAAATCATATTACAGTACTTTGATTTTTTTTCTTTCATAAACTTTGTAATGCTTGTTTACTGTTTAAATGTATATTATTCATAGTGAGTATTATTAGAGTTTCTTAGTTAACTGTTTTCATATTGTAGTGTATCTCTCCATTTCCGGGGGTGGGAGTCAAGACCTTTGTATTCCCCTAAAATTTATAAAAATTGACTCATTGGGGCAGAGCAAGGGAACTGGAGACCCTCCCTTCTTATTTTCCTCTCAAATAGTCAAGGATTTGCTTTGACTTGGCCACGCCCTTTGTAAGGAAGATTGTGGCTCTTAATATAGATATAGATAGTTTATACATACATTAATAGCAAATGTGTGGCATGTTTTCATATCTTGTAGAACATGTGACTTAGTCACTATCTAATATTTCCCAAGATATCTGTCAACAACTATACAATCAGCAAACGTTAAGCCTCCTTCAGTCAACACTCGTCGAATTACCAACCATTGGTGATAACAGTAGTTCTTCGGTATCTACGTTGCAGCAGCCAGTTGAAGGAAAAACACAAGTAGAGTCGAGTGACGATAATCTTTCCCCAGGAAGTTTTAGACTGTGCATCCCTGCCGTGAATTTTTCTACTATCATTAATTCAAGTATGTGTGGTTTTTCCTTTCCACTGTTAATCCCATTTATGGGGTTGGAGGCAGACAGAGCGTGGGGTACGGAATTAATGTTACATGCTCTTCGTAACGCCCCATGGTGGGGTAATTTGCGGGTCTGTCAGTTCTTAGTCATGTATTCTTACCACTCAGCTACCATAATGCATCTTTTAATTTCAACTCTTTCATAACTTATTTGATAATTTATGGGACTGTTCTGTAGTGTGTTTTGTAGGAAGATCCATTTTGTCTCTTAAGCATTCTTTTAGTTTAGGTACTTGAGCTCTGATGAAAGTATATGGGGAAAAAATATTTTTGACATTCAAATGTAAGTAGATTATTTGTGTGTTAATAAAAAAATCTGGGTTTTGACTTCAAAAAGGCATTTTGTTTTTAATGTCCCAGCAGTTGAATGAACTAGAATATTCATTTTAGTACCTTAATCCTACCTTACACTCCATCCCTCACATCTTAGCACCATGGGACTGAAAGGTCGCCACCATTCCCTACATTGCTTTGGGCACACATGCTGAAACCAGGTCACAGATCACATGCTGTGGTGCCTAACAGCTGTAGCTGGCTTTCCCCTACTTCATTTTTATGTGACCCCCATACCCACTTACCCCGCCCAGGATAGTTTTAAATGGTACATGGTAGATAAGTTTCTTGTCTATTAAGTGTTCCTGAGATTCTTCTGGTTACAATGAGCCACATATTTTTATCTTGTTTGTTTATTAAGAAAGTTTGGGGCCGCAGTAGCTCAGTGGTAGAATGAGCTAATCAGGAAGTGACGAGCATAGCAAACGAGTTTGATCCTGCCATGGAGTGCTAGGAAAGCCATCCAGTCTTAATCCCCCAGCCTGTCTGTATCCACCCCTATTTTATTGGGGGTCAGTAGTGACAAAATGGTGAAAAAAAATATATTACTTATGAAAAATTGTATTTCTGCTGTACAATTTTCATAACACATCATTTAGAATCAGTGCTGTTCTCAGCCTTATATTTTCCACTCTCAAAGGCCACTAGTTTGAGACATGAACTGTGGGAAAAACACCATTGGTCATTAGATATACTTCATAAAGGTATTGCGTCCTGTGAGAGTCATATAAATGGGGTTGCACAAGGGGACTGGGAATCTCCTCTGTATTTTCCTCCCACAACGATTCAAGCTTTTTGCTTTGACTCAGCCACGGCCCTTATAAGGGAGATTATGGCTTTGATGTATAAATATAGAGACAGAAATGTATAGAAGTATAAACAAGCAATTCGTTGAAGGAAAAGGACTAGGAAAATGGGGTAAAAGCTTAACTGCAGCCAGTAATTTAGGATACATGTATTAGGAGTATATATACTCCCCCTGAGGGAAGTGAGAAAGAATACTTTCTCCATGTCGTAAAAGTCGACTAATTGGGACAGAGCGAGGGGACTGGGAATCCCCTCTTCTGTATCTTCTTCCTGCAAAGAGTCTAGGTATTTTGCTTTAACTCAACCACCCCCTTATATGAGGAGTATGACTATTGTATATATAACATTCCGTTCTAATTTATGAACATTAATATGTTTTTGCATAGCATGATATTTTGTCAATCATCACCACCTCCAGTGCTTTGCAATGCAAAGGACTTTGTTGAAATAGTTAATGATAACTTATTATCCACAAGCTTTGTTTGTCAGTTAAACTAATGCAAATTCATAAGACTTGTATCATATTTCAGATATGAAAGATGAAGATTATTCTTCTAAGCTGAATGCCCTCATACAAACTGCAGTCATGGTGTGTTCTGAGCACCCTGTGAATTCTTTGGTAACACAGACAAATACCTTTACCACACCCTCCCTGACCACCCATCTGTCATCTCTTTCAACACAGCTCACGTCTGGCTTAGAGAATTGCCAGAAAACAGAGACAAGCATTGTAGAGAATTTAGATGTGAGTATTCTTATTTTTTTTAATGTTTATATTTCTTATTTCTGTTTGTTTGTGAGAGTAGTTTTTGATAGAGATTTGAAAGTTTTGTTTCTATTACAATTCTCTCGCAATGTTAGCTTCAAGGAATAGAACTAACCATTACTATTTTACTTATTTACTGATACTGTCAAAATATTTGAGGAATTGCAATCATCCTGTTAATATATTTATATTTCTTCTTTAACCTTTATATTAAGTTCTCTTTGTATACTCAGTAGAAAGAATTAAATGATACCCCTCAGGAGTAAAATATACTTATTTGGTAGTTACTCTCAATAGTCAATTAATTTTACATATCAGTAACTCATTTTACATACCAGTATTTCCGTTATTTTAACATTCTGTTTTCCTCCATGTCATTTCCTTTATGATAAAGAACAAATAAATGAAAAATTAAATATTACATTTTCCCAGTGCAAGATAAACGTGAGATCAACTCCATTGTCTGCTTTAGAGATTCTAAGAATTATCATTTTTCTTTCATCTAAAAAACATGGAGTCTTTCATTTTTATTTTATATCAGGAGACTATTGCTATTGATTTATTTCTGGTCTTGTAAAGATAAGTAATCCCAGAACCTCATGTAAAGCTGTATAACTCCCTGAATTGTTTTGTCAGGGTTGTTTGGGTTAGATTAGAATACGGTAGGCTAGAGTAGTTCAGGTTAGGTGACTTGCCTTGTATATATGAATAATCCCAGAGCACCCTAGGGCTTCACTTCTTTACAAAATCCCTTACCTCAAGAAATACAATTTCCTTTTGGTTACAGGAATCTATGATTCATTTATCAGACGTTCCAGGAGGCGTTGTTGGACGACACACACTATTAGACCAAGGTAAGCTCGCGTATCAGCGAGATATATATTCATTTTGTTACATTGCCTCACCACAGTCCCAGTCAAGTGACAACACCAACCATAAAGTGCAAATCGTTTCTGGAATGCTATTTTCACCAGTTCTATCGCAGTCCATCCCCCATCAGTGTCATTCTAGAGACTGACTGTAAACTTTATCCTTTGTCTACTTCTCCTAGCACTCTCTCAACTCTTCCCAGCCAGCAGTCACTAGCCTCTGTGGGTCCCATTCTCTATTGCATTTTGGCCTTACTCTGCTTTTGCTCTTCGCTCTCTTTGCTAGTCATTCCTCATCCAAAATTTCCATATGCCCAAACTACCTAACTTATCAGAAAGCAGGTCGTATTATTAGTTAAAACTAACAGGTTTTCACCTGAGATCTTTTTATATCACTTTCACCGATAGTGTCTTAGAATTAATGTTTGTTTTGTTCTACATTCTGTCATATGCCACGAGCTATCTATCCTTCCCCAAAGTTATGTTTCTGTAAAGCAATTGGTTTTACTTGAACTGATAGCTGTGATGACTTGGTATGCTAGTAATTTCACAATGTCTACAGTCTAAATGCTAAGCTAGAAACTGACTAGTTACCCCAAAAAATTATGTACATAAATTCGAAGTTGGTCACTTATACTTCAGTAATAACTTACTTACCTGTACTTTTCTTTATTCTGTCCTGGCCTTATGGATACATGACCAGTATATACATACATATTGTCACTACTGTATACATAAGTGTTCTATTAAATCACAGATACTATGTATTGTATTGGCTTATACATACGCTTTACACTCATTTTGCTTTCCTCACACATTTCTTTTGTGTAGATACTTTTTTTTTTTTTACCTTATCCCTGTTTGTTGGGGAGAATGAAAATCTCATATATTCTCGGCATGTTCCTACTGAAGGTGGCAACAATACCCTCTCTTATGTTCCCCTGCTTGTTATAGAAGTTGATTGAGACAGAGCAAGGGGACCAGAAATCCCCTTCTTTCAGTTTTCCTGGCACAAGTAAAGTTTTTACTTTGACTCCAATTATGTAGGACTGATAGTAAACTATCATTTGAGAAATATCTCCCAGTCGCATCATACTTGAGCCAGTAACCAAGAAATATTAGTTGTTTTAAAGGAATATTTATTCTCTCATAACAGGTTAAAGCAATAAAAAATAACCCATATGTCAGCTACATGGGCCTTGCTTTTGCGAATTAGAAAATCTAATTTAATATGTGAGCACATCCTTGTGCTTAGTTTTCAAACACGTAGAGCAATACGAGTCGAGTGCTCTAACTGTTGCACTACTGCAGTCCACTCCATATTGTATTAAATACTTCTTTAATTTCATCATCAGCTGGGCTTGAAAGAGTAGTAAAAGAAGATGTATTAAGTGATGGAGAGGGAACAAATACACAAACTAGTTTGGCTACTGGACTGGATCCATCCTCACCGGCTGCTACTTCCCAGGTTATTCTTAATGGTAAAGTATTCTCCAGTTTTATTTATTGTACATATATATATTATACACTGTATATTGCTCTGCAATACAGCTGCTACTTGCCGTTTCATGTCACTATTAATCCCCATTCGAATAGGGATGGACGTAGATAGAGTGGAGATAGGGAATTAAGGTTGATGCCCTGCAGTGGGAAGGACATTCAGCCTTAATTCCCCAGGTCCAACCAAGTCTGTGTCATACAGCATAATATGCATATCATCCAAGTGGGGAAGTGTGCATCCTATGACTCCCATAGTTTATTCACGTTCTTGGCTACTTTCTCCATGGGTGTGGGACCAGAGTATCACCTCTTAAGTTCCACTGAATGTTGCGAAAATTGACTAAATAGGGCTGAGTGAGAGTACTTGGATCCCCCCTTTTTATTTTGCAAAGATTTCTAGACTTACAAGGGAATTCTTGAAAAAAAAACTTTCTTTCCCGCGCCAAACCCTAGTAAGTGGGTCAGAATGTGTGTGGTTGTGGAACGAGTAAGAGTAAAAGGTAGGGTATTGGTAGCCTGTGTGTGAAAAAGAAGGATTGCTATATCAGCATTAAGGGAAACAAAGTTGAAAGGGTGAAGTGCAGTTAAGGAGTGTGGCAAGTAGGCTGTCTGGAGTATAGAGAGGCTAAGGATGAAAGTGGGATGTGTAAGGGTGTGGTTGAGAGGAAGGCGTTTGTCAATCCAAAATGGTCCTGATAGGGAGAGAAGTGAGTATAATAGAGGACTATGAAGTTATCTAAATGAATGAATGTCGAGTTGAATGGTGATATGACCACTAGATTGGACGAGCATGTCGATGGTGTAAATGGGAAGTATGGAGTGCTAAAAGGAAATGTAAGTGGTTAGATGGATGTCATGTAAAGTACCTGTCAAACTGTGGAAAAGCAATTTTGGAATGAATAATGATGATATTGAATTTGTGTTCCTGAGAAGAGAGGGTCCTGATTGCACGGAAAAGTACACGTGTTTTCCCACTGATGGGAAAGGGAGATAAATGTTAATGAGATAGTTTTAGAGGATTTAGTTTGCTGAGTGTGTTTGGTGAGGTATATGGTGAGTGTTAATGGAAAGAATTAAGAGAGGAACTGTGATACTGAATGGGGAAGAACAATGTCGGTACAGGAGAGAATGAGGCTGGGTGGATGAAGTTTGTTGTAAGACCGGTGTGTGAGAAGTAATAAAAATAAAGTGTGACTATGCCTTTTGCATGATCATGGACTTGGAGGAAGTATTAGACTGGGTTAAATGAGGAGAGATTTAGAGTAGTTGATATAATAAGAAATAGGAGAAGTCTCCAGAAAGCATTTAGAATTTTTACAAGAGTTGCAGTGATGTGACTGGTTTGAGGTGAAGTTACGGTTCCTTCAAGGTTGTGTAATGACACCATGACTGTTGAGTGTGTATAGAGATGGAGTGGTAAGGTAAGTAAATGAGTGCATGGCAGAGCTTTGGAATTAGTGGGTGACTATGGAATGTTCAGAGATGTGAGTCAGTTACTACTAGCAGATGACATGGTATTGGTGGACGATTCTGAGGAGAAACTGAAGCAGCTGATGATGGAATTTTTAAAGGTGTTTGAAAGAAGTTAGTTTCAAGTTAGTGTGGTTAAATGTAATGAAAAGTAGGAATGTTGGCAGAGTGAATAGAGAGATTCTGGAGGAAGTGGAATTTTTAAGACTCTGGGGTTGCATGGAGGAATGGATGTGGAGAGGAGAGATATGTAGGCAATGGGTATATATATCTTAGTGTGATGCAGTGATAATAGGAGCATTTAGGAATGACTGTAAAGGAAAGGTTGTGTACGAAACAGTGCCAGTGTATGGAGAAGAGACTTGGAATGTAAGAGAGAATGAGTGAGGAATGACTTTCTAAGTGTGTTAGGACAGCAAAAGTGGAAAAAGGCCGAGAGGAAGACCAAGATCAAAAAGCATGGATAGGGTGGAAAGAGCATTAGGCGCAAGTAGTATGTCAGTGGAACAGGAAAGAGATGAGTGCATGAAATAGGGATGGGTGAAGATTATGAGATGATGATACTGATCATGTGATATCTGCGCAGTGCTGCAGTGTGAAACGGGTAGGTGTTGAGGGGATTATTGTTAATGTGGATGGGTAGATCAGCTACAGCAGACTTGGAGTGGCAGCGTCTGTGGCGTAGGTTCGCCTATAGAGCTGCAGATCAGACAAGAACACAAATCAACTCAGAAGAGAAATAACAATAGTGGTCATACTGCCACAACAAAACCTCTGTCATTCATGGGGCCTTAGAACCCGGGAAAGATTTTGGTCATCCACCTGGGCGAGTACCTCACCTATCAAGACAACAACACTATTTTTCTTACACCGAGAAATGATTCTCCAGCAGTCATTTCTCAAAAACTTCCAGTGAGAGATGTCGAGAGCAACCCAAAACCCAACTTCAAATACATGTCCAACATTCTCCACAGCAGTCACTTCAAGTAGACACACAGACTGTTCAGTTTTCTGAAACTGGAACCATTTCACTTGTAGAGCACTCGCTAACATAAAGCACTACCCAATTACATGGATCATCCCATCTCCTACTCCATCCACACCCCATCCTCCCATGTGCCCATTGCTCTAATACCATTAACATCTCGAACTCCCCAACCTTTCATCATCTTCATTACAACCTTCTCCTACTCCCTCTCCTCCACCTACACACCTTCCTAAGCTCCCTGCAGCAGCACACAACACACAACTTAAGCATTCAACAGTTTAACATAGTATAAATGCCAAAAAGTATGAACTTGCACATTTCATTAAAGAACACTATATACACACAGCTATCTTACAAGAACACACACAACTCCTCCACCAGTAGACAAGACTGGATAGGCAGCAGCAATGGACTCTTCACCCTGGTGTACACAAGTCCTGGTACAATGAAGTAGAGTATGTACCAGCTACATATCAGACATAACTGTCATAAACACATACATTCCCCCCTCACCCAAAATGCAAAGTAATTAACAAGACCCCGCTATTACAATGTCACCAATACTTCAAATATCATCCTTGGCGGTGATCAGTGCCTAAACATCTATTTGGTGTGTTGATAACCTTGACACTTTCATTCTGCATAGAATTCATCCATACTCATATACCCCACCAAACCCAGATCTTACCATCATCTCCAGACATCACCTTCTGTTAACCAAATCTCTCCCTCCAAGACATCATGAAAGGTGGTCAAAACCCTAAGTTCTGACCACCCGCTACGATATCGTGGAGGTGAGCTATAGTGAAGCGAAGGAGATGTGTGTAGATGATGATAAGAATTGGTCTTGGTTGGGACTGTATATGCTGAAAATTATATTTAGAATGAGAAAGTATTATTAAGACATCATGAAAGGTGGTCAAAACCCTAAGTTCTGACCACCCGCTACGATATCGTGGAGGTGAGCTATAGTGAAGCGAAGGAGATGTGTGTAGATGATGATAAGAATTGGCCTTGGTTAGGACTGTATATGCTGAAAATTATATTTAGAATGAGAACGTATTCTGTTTGGTTTTGTATTACCAGCCTTCTGTTGCTGTCGAGGTAATTGTGGGGTGAAGTTTGTAAGTACTGTGGGAGATGTCTGAGGAATGATGTATGTATTTGTGACTGTTTTGCCTGTATTGCATATGCATAGTTTAACTGATTGTATTTCTGTAGTAGTGTTATGTGGGGGGGAGGAAGGATTTTGCATGTGCACCGGTGTCTATGAAATAAATGGATTTGTGTACTATGGTGATGAGTCCATTACCCATTGCCGACGCAATTCGGTCTTGTCAAATGATGCTGAAGGCATGGAATGCGGGTTTTTGTGTGTTCTGCAAGGTTTTGCTTCTAAGAGAGCAATGTGTAGATTGTGTTGTTTGATGAAGGTGTTTATTCTATCAATCTTAATTTGTAGAGTATTGATAGTGACTGTGTAGTGTGTATTAGGTGCTGCTAAAGGGGGTTAGGAGGGGTGTAGGTGGGGGAGAAGCAGTAGAAGATCGTAATGATGGATGAGGTGAAGGTTGGGAGATAAGGATTTTGACGGTGTTGAGAGGATGGTCAGATTGGGGGAATGGAGTGTGGAAGGAAAAAGGAATGCATTTGAAGGAGGATGAAGGGAGTAATGGAAGTAGATCCAAGTATCTGTTATGAGTCATATTAGCAAGTGTTGTATAGGTGAAATGTATCCAGTTTCTACACAAGTTGCAGAAAACTGAATCTTTAGTGTGTCGGCTTGAAGTGATGAGTGTGGAACATGATGGATGTGTCTGTAGTTACCCTGGATTGCTCTCAATGTCTCCGGCTAGAAAGAGGCTTTGAGAAACGACCGCCAGAGGATCATTTCACATTGTATAAAACCTGCGTTATTGCAGGTGTTGTGTTAAGATATGAGGTAATTGTCCAGGTGACCAAAGCCTCTCCAAGGTTCTCGTTTTCCATGAGGGGCAAGGGATGGTTGTGGGAGTTTGGCTGTTCTTGTTGATCCTCTTCTGAGTTGGTTGGCCTCCTCTTCTGATTTGCAGCTTTAGAGGGTTAGCCCATGCTAGATTGGCTGTGGGAATACGTAATGATGTCTACTACACTTCCTAGAGGTATTAATCTTTCAGATCCAATCCTGTCAGTGTCTGGTGAACCTCTGGGACAAGAAGAAGGGTTACAGCAAGACCACGACGATACAGATATTACCATTGTATGAACTTTCGTAAAATAACCATACTTATCATCAAAGTGTTATATTTAGGGATCTATATATGAATGTATTTATTGGATTTACTACTACTTTCAAAGTTGTAAGATATTACACCATAAAGAATGCTTCTCTCACAGCTGGAAATGTTACGAGAAATTATTTTTATTTCACACTGTACCACTGTTAAATGAACTGCTACCTAATGTTGATGTCCAAGCAGAAAACTATGTAGAGTATTACTTATATTCAAATAATAGAATCCTTTATATATATATGAAACATATAAAATTCTTTATAATGGTGATAACACTGAAACAAATTTAAATATGTTATAGCAATAAAGTTCATACTATAGTTTCTCATAATTAAATACCTCTTAACATTATAAAACATCGTGAAAAGATTTTAAGCTGTTATTTTACCATATACACAAAAGCTTGAGGAAATTAAAACTCATACTAGTGATTAAATAATAAACTTAAATCATAAAATAGCAAAACATTTATCTCCGCATTTAGGAGATTGTGGGTTAAACAAAAGTACATTCAATTTAAAAAAAAATTACTAAACATTCACAACAAACTGTTAAATGAAGGCTGAAACACTATTCAGTCTTGTAATTACTGTTTTTCCTTCAAGATATCTGAAGCCTTAAAAGCAATATTGATTTTTACAACAAAAAACAAAGACTACTTTGTGTTTATATGCCCAACACCACAGGACTATTTACACACAATTCACACTAATAATACTAAATGGCAATATTAACAAAAAGTAAAAAATAACATCCGCTCAAAGGAATATTTTTGTAAAGTCATACGAAAGTCACCCCTCAAGATGGACAGTTTGGAAAAAAAAGCAGTCCATCAAGCTGCCCTGATAGACAGCAAAGCTGCACGTTTTAAAAATATAGTAATTCCTAAAAAGAAAGAAAAAAAACTTTCCACCACATATTCAATAAAATATAACTTGGCTATTACTGAAACACGTGTGCAAATGGCATATGACCCAAATAAGAAACCTTTAAATCTGCATTACATTAAAGCTCACATTTCAAACAGACACATTACTGCTTCTGTATTTGATAATGAAAAAAATGAGTAAATATAAACGATACAAAGTATAAAAAGGGATCTGATTAATTTTCATTCTAGACGAGTGATCTGTATTCACATACATGGTACTACCATATACTAAAATTAGTAATGAGAGAAAAAGGCACAGAGCATACGTCCTCTCCACATGAAAATATAACCTTTTGTAACTACAAACAGCATCTTTTTTACAATATGTTACACATACCAAAATTAAACTATAAAATGTAGCATTTCATATGTGCTGATATTATAGTATATCATATTATATATATATATAACATACATAACCACCATACAAACTCTCCCATATAGAATGTACCTTCAAAAGCAATTATTCTATAGATCAGTACTGTAAACACTACCTTTAATATTAAAATATGGAAACTGACATGCCAGCGGTACAAAGTGAAGCTAAGGTGTAGTGATATTCTTAGAAATACGTGACTATAGTACACTAACGTATCAAAAAAACACAATGAAAAGTAAAAATAACACAACGTATGTACGTGTTTATACTGTGTTACAGTAGAAAAAAAATTAGTTCAAGAAAATCCTGTTAATACTGGCATCTAAAAACTGAACTGCAGTCAAAATAACGCAGTCGCAACAACACTGCATTGCTCAAATCACACAGCTAATACAATGCACTTTGATTAAGTTTGCACATTATTCAAATTTCTTAAGTCAAACAATGCAGTCTGATTATGTCAGCACAATATTCATATTTTACAGTGAATACGAAATAAAAAGAATGAAAATGGCATTTCTTTTTATGTAACACATACAACCTGACTTGTAATAAAATGTGTGTAAACTTCCTACTATTTTGCCACTTTATGTCACTGTTAATCCCCATTCGAATGGAGGTGGACAGAGACAAGGTGGAGCTTGGGCATTTTTGCAAGATGCCTCTTCTAACACCCCGAGGTGGTCTAGAACACTAGTAATTTTGATAACTGAGTTTTGTACAAAAACAAAGAAAGCAAAAATGACAGCTAAAAAAGGTTCTTCATATTCAAGGAATAACTGCAAAAAAAATGTGCAAACTGGACTGAAATGAAACCTTCGTTTTACAGAGATAGGCAAGTGATTATCTACACTAAAAACAAAATACACATTAATAACCTTCATAAATTTTAAAAAGAAATTAAATTATTTCTCCATTTAACATTCATAAAATACAAACAGATGTCATAACCATTCGGCAAACTAATTTTTTTGAAAGTCACATATAAACGAAGGAGAGTAACACCCAGACATAGACACAAGTATTACTTTCCAACATTAATAAAGACGAGTGTCTTTTGTCTGTTACCATATATGTATTTCTACTTTAGCAACATGCTAGCTTTATATACCATTTCTATTTATACCATAACATAACCTGAAGTACGGAATTAAGAGGTAAAATCAGCTCAACTACGTATCCTTTGAAAACCGAATAAATAGTGGATTTAGTTCAACTATTTTTCCTTAAGGAACTGTATAAATAGTGAAATTTGCTCAGCTACTTTTCCTCTGTGAACTGTATAAATAGTGATATTAGCTCAGCTACTTTTCCTTTATGAACTGTATGGTGAAATTAGTTCAACTAATCCTCCTTTCAGAACAGTATAAAGAGTGAAATTAGCTCAAATACTTAACCTTTGTGAACTGATAAATAATGATATTAGCTCCAGTACTTATCCTTTGCGAACTGTATAAATAATGAAATTAGATCAACCATTTTTCCTTTAAGAATTGTATACATAGTGAAATTAGCTCAACTACTTATCCATTGTGAACAGCATAAATAGTGAATTTAGCTCAAATACTTTTCCTTGAAGAACTGCATAAATAGTGAAATTACTTCAGCTTCTTAGCCTTTGAGAACTGTATAAATATTATTTCTAAATATAAAATAACATAAATGACTGAGTGGAAGAAAAAATTTCATCCTTGTAGTCTGTGTCACAGGGGGACCGCAGTAGCATATTGGTTAAAATACTAAACTCGGTGGGTGACAGACCTGTTACTGATCCCCTAATGGGGCGTTCGGAAGGGTATCCAGCCTTAATTCTTCAGCTCCACTCTGCCTGTGTCCACCCACATTAAGGAGGTGGACACAGACAGGTTGGGCCTGAAAAATTATGAATGGAGGGCCTACTGACACCTTGTACTGGGTTCAATTGCAGGTCTGTCACCTCCCAGGTTCAGTGCTCTAAGCAGTGCGCAACTGCAATTTCCCTTTGCTGCAGAGTCAGACGAACGAGACAACAAAAAGGTTAATGACTTGACGGGAACATAATTTATACATTCAGTGGAGGACGTAGCACCCATTATGAATTCTATGCCTCTGTAAGTTTAAAGAATAGATAGGAATATCATAGAGTACTATGATAATAAAGTAAGCTCGACATATCTAATGAATATGAATCCATATTTGAGTCCTTTCGAAATAAAAAAAAAAATACAGTTATTCCCTGCACATATGCACTTTTTAAATAAGGAAAACATAGAACAGTTCATCCTCGAATACTGAAAAATTTAGTTTACCTAAGCAATAAACCAGTATAATAAATGCAGTGACATATAATAATATAGTCAAATATAAATAAAAAAAAAATATTAAACATGAACATTTGTAGCATCGTTCACCTTACCAAAGTTTACGGAAACTGTACTAAGTAAGAGAAGCAAATAAAATCAAAGTATAAAGCTCAGTAACCTGGAAATGTGATTTTTACAAAGAATTACACATCCCGATATGTGTTATATTAAGTAAATAATAACTAGATTTCAATAAATTCTTGAAAACTCTTTTTTTCATTTTGTGTGTCACAATTTATCCCCATTATGGAGGTGGACACTGAATGGAGATGGGGAATTAAGCTGACTAAAAACTTCCTACTATTCTGCCTCTATGTGTCACTTGCAATCCCCATTCGAAAAGGGGTGGACACCGACAAGTTGGAGCTGGGGCATTAATGTAAGATGCCTTTCCCCACATAAAACTTTCTTTCTTTACATTTTAGATCACGATTTATCATCATTATAGGGGTGAGCACATACAGACTGGAGTTGGGGAATTTAGTTGCTTGAAAGCTAAGCACGTAATATCATGGTCATTTTCCCATCATTAATGCAAATAATCTGGAAACAGGCTGACTTTTCAGAAGATATGAAAAGCTACTGAAGATCACAGAAATAGACTAAATTTATCCTCAGTATTTTAACATACTTCCACACTTATCAATCTACTCAGTCTTATTATGTGCCTTAGTTCACATTTTTGCAAAACTAAAATCATCATTTTTTATTATAAATTTGTTCTGCGTTACTTCATATTCCTTTGATATTTAAGTCATTATTATTTATACTGCTATATCAATAAAATACAAAAAAACAAATCACAAATAATGTTTGTTTTTCTAGATCATGCAAAAATTACAAAAGTCTTTTCAGCTCTTGTAGGCTGAATTGTGTATTTTTTATAAACGTTAAATTTACATATAAGCACGTCACTCTGTCCACAATTCCCTGTGTCACTATCTACAATCACCTGTGTCACTATCTCCACAAGTACCTACATCACTATCTCCACAACCACCTCTGTCACTATTTCCACAATTACCTGAAAACCTGTCACCATTGCCACAATTACCTGTGTCACTATTTCCACAATTACCTGACATCTTTGTAATATAACTCTCCGAACTTTCACAAATTAACTGAAACTGAAATCTAGATAAAGCATAAATCCTCATAACTTAACCTATAAAAATATCATTTTCACTGGATAAAATCAGATGAAGGAAATTTAAGTAAAAAACTTACAATTTACGAGTTGGCTAAGTGATTAACTGCCATAAGAAGCATCTTCACTCTCTTGTTATTGGGATTAGCAGTAAGGTGAGCATGGAGATTATGCTGGAAACCTTGTAGCACTGTGCGCAAGTGTTCTCGAGTCACTGGATGACCCTGGTCCAAGTTCATGACTGCTTCTTCAAGATACCTGAGGACAGTAAAACATATTTAGAAGGGAGCCACAGTAGCTTGCTGGTAAAGCAGTGCAAGTTGGGAAGTGACCAATGCAGGTTCAAGTCCAACATGGAGAATTAGAAAGGGCATCCAGCCTTAATCCCCCCAGCCAAACACTGTGTCCACTCCCATTTGAATGGAGATTGACTGTGACATAAAATGGCACCCATACAGCTTCACTCACAAGCTTCTCACAACTTTGCTGATTCATAAATGTAAGCCTTATCAAAGTTATCCAATAAATTGTTAACATAGGCGATTATAGTGACATGTTATGAACATCATGCATTATATTTGACAACATAAAATTTAACTGCCACAGTGATATAGTAAAGACAAATACAAGTTTCAAATACAGTGATCCCCCGCTGGATCGTGTTTCTTGGTTCGCATTTTCACTGTACCACTTTTTTTTTTTGGCAAATTATTATTTTATTTTTTGGGTATATGCTAAAATATTAAAATATTAAAAAAATTAAAATTCTCAGTATTTTCATTTTTTTACTGAAAAACAATTTCATTATCTAATTGATAAAAAAAATATTATTTCTCAGCCTACGAATAATAAAACAGTAAAAAATAGTAAAAAACATAAATTTAGATATACGTACGTACAGTATAACTCACAGTATTGCATCATGCGAAATAGTGTCCGATAGCGTACAATGTATTGGGGTCGCAGCTACGTGAGCTAGCATATATATTTATATTTCCAGTAGTTTCATGATTTTATTGATAAAAAAAATGTATTTCTTAGCCTAAGAATAATAAAACAGTAAAAAATAGTAAAAAACATAAATACTAACAGTATTGCAACATGTAAAACACGATACCGCTATCAGCGCTTCGGACAAAGGCTCGTTCAGTCTAACTCACGTGTGCGCCGTTCACGTTGTGCTTATTAAACGTTTTGCTTGCATCCGATAGCGTACAATGTATTGGGGTTGCAGCTACGTGAGCTAGCATATATATTTATATTTCCTGTAGTTTCATGATTTTATTGATAAAAAAACGTACTTCTTAGCCTAAGAATAATAAAACAGTAAAAAATAGTAAAAAAACGTACTAACAGTATTGCAACATGTAAAATACGATACCGCTATCAGCGTTTCGGACAAAGGCTCATTCAGTCTAACTCACGTGTGCGCCGTTCACGTTGTGCTTATTAATACGTTTTGCTTGTGATTTTTTTACTCGCATATTTTAACCTTTGCAATGCCTCCCAAGCAGCCTTCATCTTCTAAGGCTTCTTGTAGTGAGCCTAAGCGGCAAAGGAAAATGTTAACCATAACAGATAAGGTAAGTTTACCTATCACGTACATATTAATTTACGTTGCATGCTGTTATTTATAAAGTAAAGGGTGGTTTTTTAACAGTGCAGGGAGGGTTTATACAGTAAACATAAAAATAATTGTAAAATACCTATGTACATGAGTATGTCATAAAAATTTACGCTTGCATGCTGTTATTTATGAAGTAAAGGGTGGTTTGTTAACAGTACAGGAAGGGTTTATACAGTTTATACGGTGTAAACGTAAAAATAAATTAAAATATCTATGTACATATAGGCTGATCCTACTCCGCGATTTTCCTGTCTCGCGCTGGGTCCCGGAACCGAACCCTCACGATAATGGAAGGAACACTGTATATATCACATCGAGGATATAGTTTGGAAGATTTGTAATGTAATTCTCTCAGTTTCATTTATGGCTTGAAGGATACACAATAAATATTTATCTCTTAATATTTGTACAAAATGGTGGTGTCCACCCCCATTCAACAGGGGACTACCTGCAACACATAAAATCATGAACACACACGTACACTGTAATAGTAAAAACTGAAAGTGACCATAAACTTACTTTAACTTCAGATCTGTGTAGGTTCCTAGGTCATGACCCAACTGATTGACCAATGAAAGAAGTACGTCCTGTGTTAATGGGCAGGGGGTCATGTTAAAGACTTGTTGAGGATTAACCCGCTCACATACAAACACCACTAAGCTCAAATCTGATGCAGACAAGGCCTGAAAATTACAAATAAAAATATGAAGTGATTCACTCATGTATACAATGGATATGTTTCAAGATTCAAGCAGTTACTTGAAACCTCGGATATATGTCTGTGAACACACGCATATACAGTATATATATAATACAGTATATACATACATACAGTAGTGCCTTTGACTCACGAACGCCTTCCCCCACGAACATAATTTACGAATAAATTTTGCATTGACTTCCGAACACACATATCCGGGCAAGCGACCATGTTCTCGTTCACCCGCGTAGTTGCTCTCTCAGTTCTGAATTGGTGCCCGCACTATGTAGTTTGATCGATATCTGTTTGTAGTTCTTGCTTTACTTTCCTTTGTTTTGCCTTTCAGATAGCACTTATTATGGCTCATAAGAAAGTTAAAAGCGTTAGTGACATGGCATCAAACATCCTGGATGCATAACAATGGAAACTAAGGAAATAATATCTAAGCTTGAAAATGGTGTTCGTATGTCTGATCTCACCACCCAGTATAACATGCCGAAATCAACTATCTGTACTATTTTAAAGAGTAAAGAGATCTATAAGGCGGCTGATGTGGCTAAAGGAGTGACTATCTTAACGAAGAATAGGTCACTGTTAATACAAGAGGCATTGCAAATTCAACAACATTTAATAGCGAACACTCCGAGTTCTATTGGCGCTAAAACTGACGAATTTAAAGCCAGCAGAGGCTGGTTTGAAAACTTTCGTAGACAAACTGGGATTCATAGCGTCATTAGATATGGAGAGGCGGCTAGTTCCGACCAAAAGGCAGCAGATTCTTACGTGAAGGAATTCACTAAATTTATCGAGAGTGAAGGTTATAGCCCACAACAAGTTTTTAACTGTGATGTAACGGTACTCTTTTGGAAGAAAATGCTTAAAAGAATCTATATAACCCAACAGGAGAAATCACTGCCTGGCCACAAACCAATGAAAAACTGGCTTACATTTTTATTGAGCTAATGCTAGTGGGGATTGTAAGATCAAGCCTCTTTTAGTTTATCACTCTGAAAATCCACGTTCCGGTAATATGGAGGTCAAATCCAAAGGCTTGGGTCACACGAACATTATTCCTAGAGTGGTTGCTTGAAGTGTTTGCGCCAGCAGTGAAGAAATATCTTGAGGAAAATTGTTTGCCTCTTAAGTGTCTCCTCATAATGGATAATGCTCCTGCCCATCCTCCAGGTGTGGAATAAGATCTTGCTATACAGTACGACATTATTAAAGTCAAATTTCTGCCTCCCAACACCACTCCTCTCCTCCAGCCCATGGACCAGCAGGTAATTTCTAAATTTAAAAATTTGAATACGAAGGGTCTTTTTGCCAGGTGTTTCCAGGTCACCAATAACACGGATTTGACCCTTTGTGATTTCTGGAAAGACTATTTTAATATCCTCCACTGCATTGGCCTCATTGACAAAGCATGGAAGGAGGTCTCATATCGCACGTTGAACTCTGCCTGGAGGAAACTTCGGCCGGGTTGTGTGACTGATAGAGACTTTGAAGGCTTCAAGCAGGAGTTAGCCATTAAAATTGTGAGTGATATTTTGGCTACAGGTAAAAGTTTGGGCTAAGAGGTCAATAAGGAGATGTGGAGGAGCTGGTGGAGGACCAGAAACACGAACTCACCACCGAAGAATTGATCGAGTTGCAACTTGAATAGGTGAAGACTCTCCAAGAGGAGCAGTCATCGGAGGAGGGGATGAGAGGGTAAAGGTGTCCAGTGAAAAATTTAAAGAAATTTTTAGTAAGTGGAATGATGTACAGGCTTTTATTGAGAATCATTTCCAAAATAAAACTGTGGTCAATAGAGTAGTGAACAGGGTAAATGACAATGCAATGAATATTTTTAGAAAAATTTATCAACTAAGAAAAAGACAAATATCTCTGGCTTCTTTCCTTGTGCCAGTAGGCAGGGAAGCAGCTTCGAAAAGAGAGAAAACACCCAAAATACAGCCTGTAAAGGAAGAGTTCCCTTACGTTTTTATGGAAGGGAACTCTTATTTCAAATATTAGTCCCCCTCCTCCTCCACCACCATCCACATACGCCAGCAACAATCATCCACAAAGGTAAATACAGTACTGTTTGTTACTTACAATACTTGTTTTTTACCTATAATATTTGTATTTTACCTATTTGTTATTACTAGGAGAATGAGATAACTTTTTCTAGTTGGACTTTGCTATTTTATACTAGGTGTCAACTAGTGTATACTGTCCACCTGAATATGTACATGTTCTATTTTAGTAAAGTAGAATTCCTTTCTATTATTAATGTAATTTTCCTTTTACAGGTGTAATACATAGTACTTTTCATTTTTATAGTCATTAGAAAAATTTTAAAATATATATTTATTGTGACTAGGAATGGATTCATTGAAATAACAGGCATTTCAATGGGAAAAATTGTCATACCCCACGAACTTTTTATCCCATGAACAGGGTTTAGGAAAGGATTAAGTTCCTGAGTCAAGGTTCCATTGAGTGGTGAGCCTAACCCACGAATATAATCCATTCCCAAAACCTGTTCGTGGGTTGGATTAATTTTTCCCATTAAAAAGCATGTAGTTTCAATTAATCTGTTCCTTGTCACAACATATATTCATTTTAAAATGTTTTGAGTCAGTAAAAACATGAAATAGAATACAGGTTATATGCAATATACTCAGTAAAAGGAAAATTACATTAATAATAAAAAGGAATTCTACTCTACTAAAATTAAACATGGTACAGTACTGTTATTTACCTTTGTGGATAATTGTTGCTGTCATACGTGGATGGTGGTGGAGGAGGAGGGGGACTAATTTTTGGGAGAGTCCCCTTTTATAAAAATGTTAGGGATCTTTTCCGATACAGGCTGTATTTCTAGTGTTTTCTCTACCTTTTCTATTTTGGTAGCTGCTTCCCTGCCTACTAGCACAAGGAAACAATCCAGAAAAATTTGTTTTTTTTTATTTGGTAAATTTTTCTAAAAATATTAATTGCATTGTCATTTACCATGTTCACTACTCTATTGCCCACAATTTTACCTGGGTGATGATTCTAAATAAAAGCCAGCACATCATTCCAATTACTAAAAAATTCTTTAAATTCTTCACTGGACACCTTTACCCACTCATTCCCCTCCTCTACTGGCTGCTCCTCTTGGAGAATCATCACCTGTTCACGTTGCAACTCAATTAATTCATCCGTGGTAAGTTCTTCTTTGTGGTCCTCCACATCCTCCTCAGAGACCTCCAAGCCCAATCTTTTGCCCGTGGCCATAATTTCACTCACAAATTTAATAGCTAACTCCTGCTTGAAGCATTCAAAGTCTCTATCTGGCCAAAGTTTCCTCCAGGCAGAGTTCAACATGCAATATGAGACCTCCTTCCATGCATTGTCAATGAGGCCAATGCAGTGGAGGATATTAAAGTGGTCTTTCCAGAAATCACGAAGGGTCAAATCCATGACACTGGAGACCTGGAAACACCTGGCAAAAAGACCCTTTGTATAGAACTTCTTAAAATTGGAAATTACCAGCTGGTCCATGGGCTGGAGGATAGGAGTGGTGTTGGGAGGCAGAATATGACTTTTATGAAGTCATACTTTACAGCAAAATCTTCTTCCACACCTAGAGGATGGGCAGGAGCATTATCCAATATGAGGAGACACTTAAGAGGAAAATAATTTTCCTCAAGATATTTTTTCACTGCTGGTGCAAACACTTCTAAAAAAAAATCTGCGAGAACCAAGCCTTTGGATTTGACCTCCACATTACCAGCAGGCTAGCCTTCAACATGTTATTGCGGTTAAAAACACATGGATTTTCAGAGTAGTAAACTAGAAGAGGCTTGATTTTGCAGTCCCCACTAGCATCAGTGCACAATAAAAGTGTATGCCTATCTTTCACTGGTTTGTGGCCAGGCAGCGACTTCTCCTCTTGGGTTATATCTTTTGGGCATTTTCTTCCAAAAGAGTCCTGTTTCATCACAATTAAAAACTTGTTGCGAGATATAACTTTGGCTTTCGATAAAATTAGCGAATCCTTTACGTAAGAATCCGCTGCCCTTTGGTTGGAACTAGCCGCCTCTCCATGTCTAATGATGCTATGACTCCCAGTTCATCGACGAAAGTGTTCAAACCAGCTTCTGCTGACTTTAAATTCGTCAATTTTAGCGCCACTAGAACTCAGAGTTTGCTACTAAATCTTGGTGGATTTGCAAAGCCTTAGTGCATATTATGGCCTCGCTAATACTATCTCCAACCAACTGTTTTTCATTTATCCGCAGCAACAATAACTTTTCTACCTCTTGTATTAACTGTGACCTTTTCATCGTTAATATATTTATTCCTTTAGCCACGTCAGCCACCTCACAGATCTCTTTACTCTTTAAAATAGTACAAATAGTCGATTTCGGCATGTTATACTGCGTGGCGAGATCAGACACATTAACACCATTTTCATGCTTGACATGGTTCCTTTCTTAATTTAAACTGTTATGCATCTAGGATGTTTGATGTCACTGTCACTAACGCTTTTAACTTTCTTAGGAGGCATAATAAGAGCTATCTGAAAGGTAAAACGATGGAAAATAAAGCAAAAACTACGAACAAAGTACACAGGGTGGGCACCAATGCAGAACTGACAGATGGCGAGCGGGAAATGTGGTCGCCCGGCCAACACATTTTTGTGTTCGTGGGTTGGGTTTTGTTTGTAATTTGGGGTCAAATTTTTTTCAAAACTTTGTTCATGGGAACAAGCATTCGTGGGTTGTAGTCAGCACTGTGTGTATACAGTATATATATACACCTTGTTCCTTTTATGCGTGATTTTTTTTTATCCACGAAATTGCAATAACACCCCAAAAAATAATAGTAAAAAAAACATGAATTTCGCGAATGACGGCAATATATATATATATATATATATATATATATATATATATATATATATATTTTTTTTTTTTTTTTTTTTTTTTTTTTTTTTTTTTTTTTTTTTTTTTTTTTTTAAGTAGTAGTAGTACACAAGTGCCCGCAGACTCTTCTTCCACGAGTACAAAGAGGATTACGATAAGAAAAGATCATCATCATCATCATACATTATATATATATATATATATATATATATATATATATATATATATATATATATATATATATATATATATATATATATATATATATATATATATATATATATATATATATATATATATATATATATATATATATATATATATATATATATATTAAATGTATGATGATGATGATGATCTTTTCTTATCGTAATCCTCTTTGTACTCATGGAAGAAAAGACCATCATTATAATATATATATATATATATATATATATATATATATATATATATATATATATATTATATATATATATATATATATATATATATATATATATATATATATATATATATATATATATATATATATATATATATATATATATATATATATATATATATATATATATTATATATATATATATATATATATATATATATATATATATATATATATCCATGACTGCCAAGACACCCAAGTAGTTATTAATTCCTGATTTTAGTTCAAAAATCATTACGATTATTAATTAATTTAAAGAGCTAGTTACAGCTTACTTGTTTGAAAGCTGTATTGAACTGTCCTGATGATATGAGACTTTGAACCTGCTGCTGAGCTACTTTAGGATTATGGGGATGAGGCGCCGGGGCTGGGGTATGAGCTCGGCTTCTTGCGTCAACATTAGCTTGGTGTTCCTGTAGTGCACGAGCGACTTCTTCTCGCACTACAACCTTCAATCTCTCGTACAGCGCATCAGATAATCTGAGTAGAAAGATAATTATAATCAAACTTTTGAATGGAACTGTTAGCCATATTTTGTCAATATTAATCCCAATTTGAATGGGGGTGTACACAGGTTGAAGCTAGGGAAATAAGGCTGGATGCCCTTCCAGCATTAGACTCGAATGTAGATCTGTCAATCTAACTACTTCACTACTGCAGTCCCCAAACTTATATATGCAACCACTCGTACTTACACATTTTGCTGTGCAGACATTTTAGTGACATTTTCTTGTAAAGACTTTGTATGCACGCTGAAAGCTGAACAGGCAGAGTTCAATGATTGCGATGCTTTGTTAAAGTTCTCCTGTACTGCTGTGCGACCACTCTGCACTTCACTTTCAACATTTTGAAGGTCTGTTGATGAAAGATTACAAAACTTGGTAAATCTCTTGACAGGTCTCGGGTATACTATGTAAAGTCATCGGTTTTATGTAACTGACTCCCTTTCCTATTAAGGGCTACAACGGTGCTTTCTCCAAAAGAACTTTGGATTTGGCAAGTATGACCGTTACCCTGACTAAATGCCTTCTGTAACCTCAGAATATGGTGGGCCTCGAACCCACAACCTGACGAATCAAGTCCGCGAACGTTACCACTCGCTCATGGCGGCCTCGGGTATACTATCTACAGTAAGATTAGTAAATGATTATACTGTATATATTTTTGAGTGCTAATATGTACTGTAATACACAGTACATACTGAATTCAAACCCAGTTCACAAAACATTGAATTTTCTCCCAGGTTCTTGCGCCCAATGTGGGACATAGGTTGATAGAGAGAATGCACTGCGCACAACCACATGTGCAAATAACACAAAATACACTCCCTAAGAGCTCTGTGAAAAGCCCAGTGAGGTGAGTGGATTGTTAGAGTGGTTAAGGTGATTAGAAGTTATGAGGTGTTGTTAGTGTGGTGAGTGGATTACTACAGTGGTTAAAGTGATTAGGAAAAGATAATGAGGTAGTGATGATGTGGAGAGGTAATTGGAAGTTAATGAGGTGTAGTTAGTGTGGAAAAACAAGTGAGGAGAAGTGCATCAGTGACCACTGGGAAGCCGTGCTGCAAGTTCATTGTTTTTCTGTGTTGGTGTGAGGGGCCCTTTACTGTTGCTTGTGGTCAGCTGCCATCTTTGGTTGCTGTTTAAGGTGTTGGTGAGCTAATGAAGTTTTATCTTTTTGTGACATGCTATCAACCGGCTTTTGAGGAGAGTTACTTTTTAACCACAAGTTATCTAGCCCCTGAAAGATGTCGAATTTGAAGCTAACTGATGTTGTGAGACTGTTTGACTGATCAGGAAGTGTTGTGGAGTGGCTTGAAAAACTGGAATTGATTGCAAAGTTGAAGAACTTAAGACAATGTGGCAGTGGTGTTGCCCATGTTTTTAGAGGGTAGTGCGTTTGCTGTATACAACATGTTCAGTACTAAAGCGAAGAGCAACTAGGACACGATTAAAAAGGCTCTGTTGGAGGTGTTCGCTACAAACTCTTTCCTGGTTTATGACTCGTTTTCAAGGAGTATGGCATGATGAGCCGATCGATGTTTATTTAACTGATCTGCTGTTGAGGGTGTTTGTTTTTGGTCTCCCTAGTCCCATATCTAGGAAACTGAGAGCTATGGCGAACATTGGTTCTAGCCCTTTGTCATAGTTTTTTTTTTTTTTAAGAGAGTGACACCGGGACAGGCAGAAACTGCCCTCATCAATATAGGCCAGGCCACGAGAAAATACCAAGACGAAGGAAAAGAAAAAGGTTAAGGGCAAGGCAGAGATGAGGTAATGTTGCACAAAGGAAAACGACAGACAGAAGAAAACAGTCAAAGTACAGAGGACTAGGCTCTGAGATGACGATAGATCTGCTTTTTTAAGGATGAAAGGTCATAAGAATTAGGAAAGACAGAAGGAGGAAGAGAGTTCCAGAGTCTGGAGGTAGATGGGAAGAAGCAAACACTGTACCGACCAATCCGCGAGCTACAAATCTCCACACAGTACCTGTGAGATGAGGCCGCTTGGCGAGTGTTACGCGGCCTCGGTAGTGGAGGAGGGATGCAACTCGCCAACTCATCAGAGCAGCGATGGAAGTAGTAGCGATAGAAAAGCGAGAGGGAAGATACCTTACGGCGGAGAGAGAGAGAATCTAGGTTAGAAGTAAGAGAAGGATCATTAATGAGTCTGACTGCCTTAGATTCAACCCTATCAAGAAGATAAGTAAAGGAAGAAGCACCCCTGATGTGAGAGTAGTATTCTAAGCAGGGGCGGATAAGACCTTTGTAAATTATAAGTAACTGCAATGAGGAAAAGTAATGACAAAAACGAAACAAAACCCCCAATTTTTTAGATGAAGATTTAGAAATTTGGATTATGTGATTCCTCCAAGACAAGTTAGAGGCTATATGGATTCTTAATATGTCGATAGAGTTAAGAGAGTAAATTTCATTAGTTTCGAAGACAATAGGGTTATCAGGAGGAGAAGAAGATAAAGAGATTGCCAGAAACTGTCTTGGAGGCACTGAATTTGACTAAATTTTGAGTGCCTCATTCAGATACTCTCTGCAAATCGAAGTTAAGAGTAGAAGAAAGAGTGATACGAGATTGATTACAAGTAACAGATGAAGGTTGTGAAGAAAAGGCAGAGGAAAAGTGAAGGGTAGAATCATCAGCAAAGGCATGAAGAAGAGAGGAAGATGGGGATTGTAGAAGATCATTGATGAAGAGAAGGAAGAAAGTAGGTGAAAGAACAGAGCCCTGTGGAACACCACTGGTAACAGAGAAAGGGCTAGATGTCGCGCCATCAACAACTACGGATATAGAACGGTCAGTAAGAAAACTGGAAATCAGAGAACAGAAAGAAGGGGTAAAGCCATAGGCAGGAAGTTTGGCCAACAGAGCCTTGTGCCAGACTCTGTCAAAAGCCTTAAGAGATATCAAGGGCTTTGCTGTCTGAGTTTGTTGAACATCCAGTCATCACTGTTGCTGGTGGGGCTGCTCAGGGTGGTGATGTGTTGCCAGCTTGTCGAGGTACTGCAATTGGTGGTTGTGGTCGGTCGGGTTATCTTCAAGGAAATATCAATACCAAGGGTGAATCCGTTGAGAATAATCAACGTCTAGAAGGTGATGCTATCACTGAAGTGGTCCACATTTGATTAATTTTGTAGAAGCAAGCCATCATGTTGGGCGTGTGGGGATGAGGGTTATATATCCTTTATTTGCCCTAGAGGACAATCTGGTCAGGGAAACTAGAAGGGAGGAACTTGTGCATCGGAAGTTCTTCCAGGGGGGCATATCGGCACAGCTCTCATCGACACAGGGTGTTCACGCTCAGTGAGAGCGTAGGGAGCAGTGGATTCAGTTAAGAGCCGTTAATGGTGATGCTGTTCGTTGTGGTGGGTCTTCAGTTGTGACTGTCAGCATTGGTGGAGCGGCTGTTGTGGTG
The DNA here is from genome assembly GCA_037179515.1 of Halocaridina rubra. Lineage (NCBI taxonomy): Eukaryota > Metazoa > Arthropoda > Malacostraca > Decapoda > Atyidae > Halocaridina > Halocaridina rubra. The sequence goes on along the minus strand of JAXCGZ010013804.1, from coordinate 13,419 downwards.
GATTGTGTGGTCACAGAGACGTTGGTGGATGGCACTGATGTGGTCTGAGGGTGGACCTTATTGAGAAGCTGTGTGGCCTTGAATTTTACAATGGAAAGATGAGATTTCTGTCAGATGGGATTATTCCGGTTCCAGTTAGTAATGTTATTGCCATCGCTGCTGATGTGGATGAAGGCATTGTTTTCGAAGACAGTGATCTAGTGACCAAATATAATGGAAGGCTGTGGATTGTTAAATGGTGTAGGAGAAAAAATTGCCAACCACACCTTTTGAACACGGTGCGATGTTACAAGAGTACAGTGTTCCCTCGCTATATCGTGGTTCACCTATCTCGAATTTAGTGCATCGAGGTTTTTTTGGCGAGCTTTAGAATTTTTTTTCTGGGTATATGCAAGAATATTAAAATATTAAAAAATTTAAGTTTTCAGTATTTTCATTATTTTATTGAAAAAAAAATTTCATTATTTTATTGATAAAAAAATGATTTCCCAGCCTAAAGTAATAAAACAGTAAGAAATAGTAAAAAAAAAACATAAATTTAAACGTAACTCTGCTCCATAGTAAGTATGATACCGGTATTGGCGTTTCGGAAAACGCAAAGGGTCGCACCTACGTGAGCTAGTGTCGTATGACATATCATAGATGCTTATAGCCTCACACGGCATTTCATAGATGCCCATAGTTTCCAGATGGCAGTGAGTACACTTGATACCCGCCACCACCAGGACTGGCAACAGAGCCCATTTAGTCAGAAGTCAGCCTTTGCCAGGGGCAGAAGTCACGTCCATAGTCAGCAATCTCCCCCTTGGAGGCGGGAATAGAGTGTGACCAGAACTACCAAGAATGGGAGCTCTGAGGAAATAAATAAGTGTATACTCTAATAAACAACTTTAAAGATGCTTATCTGTTATCACCAACCTCACTACCAAGTATAAAATAGTATATTATGAATTCAGGTGAGAATAATATTCGTAGAGAGAGAAGTACTCTACGAGACTAGCACATATTAAAATTTCCAGTATTTTGACGAGTTTATTGATAAAAAAAAATTAATTCCCAGCCTAAGCATAATAACATAGTAATAAATAGTAAAAAACATAAATTTAAACATGTACTTCACAGTATTGCAACATGTAAAATATGATACCGGTGTCAGCGTTTCGGAACACGAAAAGGGTCGCACCTGCGTGAGCTCGTACATATTAAAATTTCCAGTATTTTCATTATTTTAATGATAAAAAAAGTATTTCCTAGCCTAAGAATAATAAATCATTAAAAAATAATAAAAAATTTATAAATTTAAACATATAACTCACAGTACTGCACCATGTAAAATTCTGTACGATAGCGTACACTGTATTGGCGTCTTGGAAAACGCAAAGGCTTGCACCTACGTAAGATAGTTCATGGGATGCTATTGGCTGAAAGGGTGGGAGACGACGAATCACAGAATTGTTTTCCTGTATGTTCTGTATCATGGGGTCTGATTGGCTTTTTGATTGAAGCTTCATTCTCCCAGCGTCTTCCATTGTCTCGCCTCACCCATTCAGTCTAACTCACATGTGCGCCGTTCGCGTTGTGCTTCTTAATACATTGTGCTTGTGATTTTTTTTACTCTCGTTTTTCAACCTATGCAATGCCTCCCAAGTGTCCTTCATCTTCTAAGGCTTCTGGTAGTAAGCCTAAGCGGTAAAGGAAGATGTTGACCATAGCAGAAAAGGTAAAACTGTTAGATATGCTGAAGGAAGGAAGAAGGTTCGCGGATGTCGGCCGCCATTTTGGCCTCAAGAAATCTATTGTTTGATACATCAAAAAGGATGAGGCAAATATCAGGAAAACAGCAACTATTTCATTTAGTAAAATAGCGAAGAGGGTTCTAACACCCCGCAATAAGATAATAGTGCGGAGGGAATCTGCTTTGGCCCTGTGGATTGCTGATTGCAGAAAGAAGAACATCAGCATAGACAGCAATATCATACAAACAAAGGTGAAGAAGCTGTACGAGACATTCGCTGCAAACAAACCCAACAACGACAGTGGCGACCGTGGAGAGGAGGAGGAGAGAGAAGAAGATATCAACGACCCACAACCAGGACCCTCCAACGATTCTCCACTGAGGAAACAATCGTTTGTGGCAAGCAAGGGATGATTCGCCAAATTTCAAAAGCGCTTCGACCTAAAGAGCGTTTTGGTTTATGGCAAAGCTGCCTCTGCAGATACAGCTGCAGCAGAAGATTACGTGAACAACAACTTCAAGAAAATTATCACCGAAGGGGGAATATGCTGGGGCGCTGAGGGGGCCCGAGCAGTGTTCAACATGGATGAGACTGAGTTATTTTGGAAGAGAATACTGTCTCGCACTTTTCTCTTCAAGGAAGAAGCTAAAGCCCCAGGATTTAAAGCACACAAAGACCGCGTTACCCTCATCATGTGCGGGAATGCTGCGGGCTTCATGTTAGAGCCCGGGCTGATCTACAAGTCAAAGAACCCTAGGGCTTTGAAGAATAAAAACAAAAAATCTTCTGCCAGTGTATTGGATGCATAACCCTAAGACCAGGATCACGAAAAGCCTCACATCGGACTAGTTTCACGTATGCTTTATCACTCAGGCCAAAATTTATCTTGCGGAAAAAGGCCTTGAATTTAAAGTCCTTCTTTTGATGGATAATGCTGGTGGCCACGCAACTAATCTCGAATATGACGGTGTTCAAGAAGAGTTCCTGCCACCGAATACGACGTCACTGATTCAGCCTACGGATCAAGGTGTTATTCGTGCGTTCAAGGCCCTCTACACGCGAAATGCCCTGGCGAACCTGGTTGAGGCCATTGATGAGGACAAAGAATTCTCAATGAAAGACTTAATGGCGTAATTACATGATCGCTACATGCCTTCAAAATATTCAGAATGTAATCAAAGAGATGAAGCTGGACACAATCAATGCCAGCTGGAAGCAGTTGTGGCCCGAAGTCATTTACGACTACAAGGGACTTGCTCCTGACGAAGTCCATAACTCGGCAGTTGCGAAAGCTGTAAAGTTGGCTGCATTGCTAGGAGGAGAAGGCTTTAAAGATATGACTCACGAAGACATGAATGAACTGATTGACTGCCACTCGCAGCCTTTGACTGATGATGACTTGGAAGAAATGACAAAATCAATGAGCGAAGAAGAGGAAGAAGAAAAACTTGAGGAAACGCACAAAGAAATTGAAGAACCTGGCCTTACACTCGAACATCTGGCAGCCATGTATGAACATGTGAAAGCAATCCAACAACTCTCGCAGGAACATGACAATAATATGGTTCATTCGGTGACCTTCTGCAATCTTCTCGACGATGCCATGATTCCTTACAAGACCATCTTCCAACAAAAGAAGAAACAGCGACAGCAACTCCCCATTACTGTGTTCTTCGCTCACAAAAAACAGCCGTAAAGCTGTTATTGGCTGGGGAATAATTTCCTCTGGAGTCTATACACGTCAACATCACCTCATTCACGGTCAGTTTACCTATCACGTTCATATAAATTTACGCTTGCATGCTGTTATTAATAAAGTAAAGAGTGGTTTTTTAACAGTGCAGGGATGGTTTATAAGTAAAGGTAAAAATAAATGTAAAATACCTATGTATATGAGTGTCACGTCATCATCACCTCATTTACGGTAAGTTTACCTATCACTTTCATATAAATTTACGCTTGCACACTGTTACTAATAAAGTAAAGGGTGGTTTTTTAACAGTACCGGGAGGGTTTATACAGTAAAGGTAAAAATAAATGTGAAATACATACATATATATTGTGATCCTACTTCGCGGATTTTCACCTATCGCGGCCGGTCCCGGAACCAAACCCTCGCGATAAATGAGAGATCACTGTACACTTGATACTTCTACTAGGGAAGCATTCAACAAAGAATTGGAGAGTTGGGTTTTGAAGCAATGATCAACAAAACACGCAGGAAATTATTCCTTCAATTGCTGTTACGCAGATCAACAAGGATAAGGTTCGTCCTGTCTTATATTTCTGAGAGTTGAAATGGATTCGTTGAGAATCATCCGGGTGTGGTCGTGTCAGTGTGTGATGAGATGGTTCAGCGTTGGAAACGTTTGCCTGAGCCCCTCGAGGTAGTCGAATTGAGAGAGGCCTATCTTCAAGTTTATGTTGAGTCTTTGTGGAGCTATCGTGTGGTTCATGATGGTGTTGTTTACAACCTCTCTCGACTGGGCTTCGGGTTGAACTGCACACCCAAAATAATGTCTAAAATCTTGCAAACTGTCTTGGCTAAAGATGATCGGATAAGAGATGGCATAGACGGTTACATTGATGACATAATCGTCATTGAGAATGTTATATCTGTTTCTGAGGTTGTGAATCACTTTTCCAGGTTTGGACACTTAGCCTCCAGAAGAGTTGGAGGGAGGTCGAGTTCTGGGGTTATCGCTTTCAGGAAACAGTGAGGGAACGTTGGAGTTCCGTACCTTGGCTGATCTCGACAGTGTTGACAAGGAGGCAGTTATTCTTGTTGTGTGGTCAGTTGGTTGGGCACTATCCAGTGTGCATTCGGCTGAGAGTTGCTTGCAGCTATGTGAAACGCCAGAATGAAGGCAACCATTAGCATAATGGCGTTGGTGATAAAGCATGTCGTTTGATGAGAGGCATTGTGGAGAGGGTGATGATTGATGATCCTGCGAGGGGATTGTTCCTTGTTGATAGTTGTGGAAGAGGTCGAGTTTGGTACACTGCAAGCAGTCTAGCTTAAGACGTGGTGGTTGAGATTGGTGGTGAAATTGTTGAGGATACAGCGTAGCTGAGGGAAAAGGACGATCATGGCCACATAAATATTACCGAGCTGGAAGCTGTTGTCAGGGGTGTGAATCCTGCTTTGAAGTGAGACTTGGGGACTACTGAGGTGATGACTGATTCTGTGACTGTCATGCAGTGGTTGGAGTCTGTTCTTGTTGAAGATTATAGGATCAAAATTAGTGGGATGTGTGAGGTTTGGTCTGGAGGCATTTGTCATTGTTTTGAGACTTGGTCAGGAAGCTTCAATTGAACCTCACAGTGTCCTACATTGCTTCTGAGAGGAACAGAGCGAACTCGTTGACGCAGGTTCCCACAGCTTGGCTGACCAGTTCAAGAGATTTGTCGGATGCTGGTTTAAAGGATGTTTGCGCAGCAACGGTGAACGACTCTCGGGATAACCATCATTTTGGTGTGGAGAGATGGTTTTATCTGGCGAGGATGGTAAATCCCAAGGTCAATAAGAAGGTCAGATCTGTTGTGCGTTCTTGTGTCCAGTGCCAGTCTATTGATCCTGCACCTGCCAAGCATGAAGCTGGGTGTTTGAGTGTCCCAGAGAGTTGGAGTCGTATCGCGTTGGATGTTACACATTATGAGGCGAGGTGTTATTTGACATCAGTAGATTGCTGGCAGAGTCGATTTACAATTTGGAGGGAAGTGCAATTTGAGAACTCAGCAGACATTGGCTTCCATATGGAGCAAGTTTTTCAAGAAAGAGACCCCTGAACAAAGTGTTGATTGACAATAGTACCGAATTTCGATCACTGCAGGTTGCTGAGGTCTGCAAGGAGTGGAAAGTAGCAAGAAGATACCGTGCAGCTCACAGACCAGAAGGCAACAGTATAGTGGAACAATTACACCGGACCACCAAGAACCTAGTGAGGCGAAGCGGGATGTCTCCACCGAAAATAGCCTTTTGGTACAACTTGGCTGAGAGGGATGCATCAAGTGACAGGACTGCCCCTTGTTAGATCCTCCATGAGTAACAGTGGCGTCACTCTTACCAGATTCGACCTGCTGCCCGTGAAGAGGAGTTGGGGGATTGCAATTTTTGGGTTGGCGACAATGTGTGGGTGAAACCCTCCAATAACTGATGCACATCTTGGTGGCAGGAAAGAAGGGTTTCATGGGTCGTGTCGAGGAACAATGTTGAGGTGGACGAAGTACCTCAAAATGTCTTGGACATTCGCCATTTGTTTGTGGATCAGGAGGAGAGCAATGGGGATGAAGATGACGCTGTACTGAGTGAGGAGTCACCTGAGTCAGCAGTGATGATACAGCCCTGGAGGACCAACAGGGTTAGGTAGCCTCCAGTCTGGCATCAGATTTATCAGATGTGATCTGGAGATCAGGAGGGGATGTGGTGAGTGGATTGTTAGCGTGGTTTAGGTGATTAGAAGTTATGAGGTGTTGTTAGTGTGGTGAGTGGATTGTTAGAGTGGTTAAGGTAATGAGGTGGTGATGAAGTGGAGGTGACTAGAAGTTAATGAGATGTAGTTAGTGTGGAGAGACAAGTGAGGAAAAGTGCATCAGTGACCACTGAGATGCAGTGCTGCTAGTTCGTTGTTTTTCTGTGTCAGTGTGAGGGGCCTTTTGCTGTTGCTGGTTGTCAGTTTCCGTCTTTGGTTGCTGTTTGAGGTGTTGGTGAGCTAGTGAAGTTTTTCCTTTTCGTGACGTGCTATCAACCGGCTTTTGAGGCAAGATACTTTTTAACCACACCCAGTATCAGCACTGGGCTTTCTTGAGGACTAAGGGCTGTTCGGTAAGGCAGCTAAGGGAACAACAACAACCATCTTACATTCAAATAAGCATATGAAAAGTAATAAACAAGAGAAAACAATGACTTCCAATTATGACTCAACTTACATTCTCTGGTTCCTTTGCTGAAGATATCATTGACTTGTTTAACGACTTGTTGCGTCAAAGCATTAATCCCAGGTATAAGCATTTTGCTGTAGACATCTCGGCAGGTGTTCTGCACCACTGGTCCCATCGCCGTACTTACAGAGCTCCCTAAGTTATCAAGAAACGTCTGCAGGGGACAATGCAAATTCATATTAGTAATAAACTGCATATATTAAAGCTATGATACGATCACACTAATATAATGCATAAAAAAGGGAGGGGGAGGGAGTTAAACTTCCAGAAATCATCATAAAAATCCTAATAAAAAATGAAAATTACAGCAAGCAACACTTTGAGTAATTCTGGTGAACGAAAATACAATTTGTGTACCAAAATTTACATCAGACCACAAAATAGCATTTACATCTAAAAAGGGAATCAATGGATTAATATAATCTGGAAAAAATATCCCGAAAACAAAATTCACACAAGCACTGACCCTGGAATGTAAAATTTTTGTAATTGCTTCGACAATTTGGCCTTCAGCATTTCTACTCAGTCCATGAACCTCCTGGGATAACTGCGACCGTATGGGATCCATATTCTTTATCAAACCTGCAAAGAGAAAAAATATATGTTTTCACACATAGAGCCATATTTTAGAAGCCAAAAAGATGACTAAAACTATTACAATACCTCCAGAATCATGCCTTATCTATTAGTTGTTTCCTCGTCTATGAATCATCACCTTGATGTAGCGAGGAGACTTCTGTGATGCAATGACTTTCAGAGCACAGCCTCTGGAAGCATTTGATTCTGGCAAGATCACTCTTGGCGGCAAACGCAAGGATGACCTTGATGGATTGTCATGATGATGATTATCTGTTTCACAGTAAGAAAAGAAACTCAGGGAGGGAAAGACTGCTGGGTTTTTATTCCTGTTTCTTGTGTGCATCATATATCCTCTGACATATCATTAAAAAATGTAATCAAAATTATTTTCGATCTTTAGAGTTATCAATCCAAACATTACTCATAATCTCTTACCATTATTACTATCATTATTATCATAAGACAAGCAACAAGCCTTGGTAGTAAAATTCCTGGACTATAAACCAGATAGCTCCAGCTGGGAAAACAACTTGGTGAGGAAAAGGAAAAAGAGAAAATATACGTATCTTTCCAGCAAAAGGATAAAAAACTATAAGTTACCTTTAATGGTGCATATTATATGAATGTTCAAAATTTTAAAAAAAAAATCGATATACAGTATCTGATATGCTACTTTATAGAATTGCTTTATATTTTTAATAACAAAAAAAATCATATATTATATGAAAAAATACTTCTATTTTCATCAATCAAATTTGTAGTAATAAAATACAGTAATGTTATACATACCAGGCAAGACCGTGGTTCGCATCTCAGATCTCACAGTTGTATCCACCACAGGTCTGATGGAAGAAGCCACAACATGAGGTAACTCCATCTGGACGTGCGACTGCGCTGCTTTTATTTCCTTTACTCTGAAAACATACAATGATTACAGACTAAGTTATTGCGTGCCTTTTTATGTGTCATTATTAATCCTCAATCAAGTGGGTGGGTGGTCAAAGGCAGGTTGGAGGAGGGGAACATTGCTGGATGCCCTTTGTTACAAACTCAGGTCTGTAACTTCATGAGTCAAGTGCTATAATAACTGTATTATCATACCCCCATACATCATCAACTTCTATTTGAGATGTACGTCAATGAACAAGTTGCAGTAAAAAGGGCAGTAAGACAAAAACATAACTTGCAGCACTGAGTCACACATGCGCAGAAGTGAAGTACATTAACTTGCACATGTATACTCTGCAACACAAAATTTCTCTCTTTATGCTCCAAAACACAAAACTGAATGTTTCATATTACGTAATTTTTACATTTTATATCAAGATCACTGGTCAACTACAAAATCATTTGCAAAAGCTTATAGAAAGTCTGATATATCTGAAGCATTGCAAGTCGAAATAGGTAAGACAAGGATCATCTATATAATATTTAATCCGCTGGAGAAAGATTAAGTGATGGACACTCATTGTTAGGAGTGTCTGTCTTTCCTGTTAATCACTCAGTGATAAAGGTTCAAGTTTTATCTCCGCCTAATAAGTCGACCTAGTTTTGGAATAATTCTTTCATGGTTAAAATGTCGATCTGTAAGCTGCAATTAAGCATACACCCAGTTCTTGGAATAACGCGAAGATAGGTTCTCAAAAGTGACATGTAATGTAAACATCATGCTATGTAAAGAGTCATTTTCCATAAGAAATAATGATAATGGGTATAGATATGTTTCACTTGAACGACTGAATTAGATGAGCTCACCACAACACCTCGTACCACTCTCCAACACTTGCTTCCATACCTAGTCACGAAGTTATTGTACAAAAACGCTGATTATCTCAAGTCAAATTGATGTAAAGTGCAACACAACGAAAGGATATCAAAACGTCGTCATTTATGACATTATTTTACAATGAATACTTACATAAAAGGGAAATTTTTTACTGTTTTTAGTTTAGATAGAGGCCTTTCCTTTTACACCTGGAATCAACACTTGCTTCCATCCCTAGTGACAAAGTTATTCAGAAACGCAGATTACAGTCAAATTGATGCAAAATGCAACACAACGAAAGTATATCAAAACATCGTCATTTATGACATTATTTTAGTATGAATACATACACAAAAGGGCAATATTTTGCTGTTTATAGTTTAGATAGAGCCCTTTCCTTATACACGTGGCACCAAAACTTGCTTACATCCCTAGTGACGAAGTTTTCGTACAGCAACGCTGATTATCTACGTCAAATTGATGTAAAATGCAACACAACAAAAGGATATCAAAACAACGTCACTTATGACATTATTTTACTATGAATACTTACATAAAAGGGCAATTTTTGGCTGTTTATAGTTTAGAGAGAGCCCTTTTCTTTTACACCTGGCACCAGCACACGTTAAAGTTGCTAGAAAATCGTTCTTTTCACCCCCTCTCCCCCTTCCCAACCCAGGGTGTCAACTAAATTCCCATGTAAGCGTATGCACATGGCAGCAAGGTGGGAAAGTGCCTCCAAGGCAGTTGCTTATTTACTCAAGTGAAATTTTTTTTTTATTGTTGCCAGGCATTATTCGTGATTTCGCATTTTTTTACTATTATTTTTTGGGGGCGTTATTCCAATTTCGCGTATTTTAAAAATACGTAAAAAGCGAGCTGAGTGTATATTGTACTCATTTAAAATAAAAATAAGTTTCATGTAGCATCCTTAAAAAGTCATTTACAAATACAGTAGTGCCCCTGCCCCACGAACACTATTTAAGAGCAAATTTTGCATCGCCCCCAAATAAACACTCAAGTCTTGAACACTTATACACATGCAAGTTCGGCTGGGTGACCACGTTCCCACTCGCCCGGGCGACCGCTTGGTTGCTCTCAGTTCTGCATTGGTGCCCTCACTGTGTAGTTTGATCGTGCTCTGTTCATTGCTCTCTCTTTGTAAATTTCCATTATTTTGCCTTTACTTTAAGCTAGCCCTCATTGTCTCCTAAGAAAGTGAAGTGCATTAGTGACAGTGACGTCAAACACCCTAGATGCATAATAGTGGAAAAGAAGAAACAATTGCTAAGCATTAAAAAGGTGTTTGTGCTTCTGATCTCACCACGTAGTATTAAGGTGGTTGACGTAGCTAAAGGAGTGACTATATTAACAAATAATAGGTCTCAGTGGATAGATGAGGTAGAAAAGTTATTGTTGGTTTGGATATATGAAAAACAGCTGGTTGGAGGTAGTGTTAGTGAGGCCATAATATGCGCTAAGGCTTTGCAAACACACCAAGATTTAGTAGCGAACACTACAAGTTCTAGTAATTTAAAATGCCGAATTTAAAGCCTGCAGAGGCTGGTTTGAAAAATTTTGTTGACAAACTGGGATTCATAGTGTCATTAGACATGGAGAGGCAGTTAGTTCCGACCAAAAGGCAGCGGATGCATACATGCAAGAATTCGCCAAATTTATCAAAAGTGAAGGTTACAGTTAACTGTGATGAAACCAGACTCTTTTGGAATAAAATGCCTAAAAAAATGTACATAACCCGAGAGGAGAAGTCACTGCCTGACCACAAACCAATGAAAGACAGGCTTACATTTTATTGTGTGCTAAGGCTAGTGGAAACTGTAAGAATAAGCCTCTTTTAGTTTACCACTCTGAAAATCCGCACATTTTTAAATGCAATAATGTGTGAAGGCTAGCCTTCTGGTAATGTGGAGGTCAAATCCAAAGGCTTGGGTCACGCGGATTTTATTCATGGAGTGGTTGATTGAGGTGTTTGCATCAGCTGTGAAGAAATATCTTAAGGAAAAAGGTTTGCCCCTTAAGTGTCTCCTCATAATGGATAATGCTCCTGCCATCCTCCAGGTTTGAAAGAAGACCTTGCTCTACGACTTCATAAAAGTCAAAGTTTTGCCTTTCAACACCACTCCTCTCCTCCAGCCCATGGACCAGCAGGTAATATTCAAATTTAAGAAGCTGTACACAAAGGGTCTTTATGCCAGGTGTTTCAAGAGCACCATCAAAACGGATTTGACCCTTCATGACTTCTGGAAAGACCACTTTAATATCCTCCACTGCATTAGCCTCATTGACAAGGCATGGAAGGAAGTCTCATATTGCACGTTGAACTCTGCCTGGAGGAAACTATAGCCAGGTTGTGTGGCTGATAGAGTCTTTGAAGGCTTCAAGCAGGATTTAGCTATCAAAATGGTGAATGAAATTGTGGCCACGGGCAAAAGTATGGGCTTGGAGGTCAATGAGGAGGATGCGGGGGAGTTGGTCTAGGATCACACACAAAAACTCACCAACGAAGAATAATAGAGTTGCAACGTGAACAGGTAAAGACTCTCCAAGAGGAGCAGTCATCGGTGGAGGGGATGAGAGGGTAAAGGCTTCCAGTGAAAAATTTAGACATGAGGTGGAGGCTTTTACTGAGAATCATCACCCAGACAAAGCTGTGAGCAACAGAGCAGTGAACATGGTAAATGACAATGTGATGTGTCATTTTAGAAAAATTTACCAACAAAGAAAGACAAATTTCCCTGGATCGTTTTCTTGTGCCACTAGTCAGAGAACCACCTTCCAAAAGAGAACATAGAGAGAAAACATCAGAAATACCGCCAGTATTTGAAGAGTTCCCTAACGTTTTTATGGAGAGGGACTCTCCTTCAAAAAAGTAGTCCTCCTCCTCCTCCCCCATCACCATCCACGTGTACCAGCAACAATCTACCGCAAAGGTAAATACAGTATTGTACCATGTTTTATTTTAGTAGAGTAGAATTTCTCTCTATTATGAATGCATTTTCCTCTTACAGGTGTAATACAAGGTGTAATTCATTTCTATACTCATAAAAAAAAAATTTTAATGCATATTTATGGTGATGAGGAACAGGATTAATTGAACTTGCATGCACTGCAACGGGAAAAATTGTCTCAACCCACAAACAGAGTTTAAGAATGGATTAAATTCGTGACTAGAGGCATGACTGTACAAGCTAATTCTACATTTTAAAGAAAAAACAAACCATGGATCAAAATAAGACTGAATTCAAAACATTCTACATACATCTTTGCAATTGAGATGATATCTCACTAAAGTAAATGAGATGGACACATATGCAGTGAAAATCATAAATAGCTCTATTATCATAATTATTATTATTATAAGCCAAGCAACAAGCCCACCAGGAAAATGTCAGAGACTATAAACCAGAGGGCTTCAGCGGAGAAAAAAACTTGACGAAGAAAAGGAAAAAGTGAAGACAGAAAAAAATTTAATTATTTAAAACAGTGCCACATCTTTTCAATCTGGTATTCATCAACAAGAACTGATTTCCAGAGTGGCTGGAATCTGCAGCACCCAACTACTTTCTCCTTTTCGGTCATCATATAAAATGCAGGGAATACTGAAGGTCAAAGTTCTAAAGCATAGAGTCCGATATTTGAAATAAAATATTTGTATAAAAATAGTCCAATGTATATCTTCAAATCATCCAAGATATTTTCTTTGCTTTTTGAATACATACCAAAGTACCCATAACAGTATATGGAGCTTATTTAGGTTTGGGTATGTGCTGCAGGGGGACAATGTGTGTTTGGAAAAGGATGCTGATGATAGAGATACCAAGCAGGAGGGGGAGAGGTAGGCCTAAGAGGAGACTTGTGGATGTAGTGAGGGAGAACATGAAGGTGCATGGTGTGATGGGAGAGGATGCACGAGACAGGGCGATATGGAGACGAGTGACTACTGTAGTGACCTTTAACAAGAGTAGCCAAAAAATCGATGATGACTTAAACTATACCAAAGTAAGAAATCAGATTTGATGACAGTTTAGTGGAAATGTCCTTTTGGTACCTACAGAAAAAATATATAACCAGTAACAAACTAATGAAATGAGTAACTTACTGTTTAGCCAATTGGTTAACTTGTTCAATGGCCTTGTCTAATTTACTCGCTAGAGTCACAGTTTGTGAAAGGGCTTCTTTAGTCTGTTTCAGAGCTTCGCTGTTTTGCTCTCGACTCACATTAATACACGTCATCATCAAATTACGAAGCTCAGTAATGTCTCCAGCGCTCACTCTGTAAATTCATAAAATATTAGTTATTATTATGGTATCATAAGCCATATAACAATCTCAGCTGGAAAATGTCAATGCCTATAAGGCAGACTACTCCAGCAGCGG
>JAXCGZ010013803.1:45000-53942 GCA_037179515.1 Halocaridina rubra | reverse complement strand
GATCCATTCTGATTTTGTAATTATTACTGCAATGCCAGTATACTTTTACGTTGTATCTTATTTTGAGGCAAAATTGTAGAAATGAATACTCACAGTATGCTTTATCGAATATTTTTATTTTTTTTATTTTTTTGGTATATATTTATACTCTGTGGTCGCCGTGACAAAGTGGTAGCATCCGCAACTTTGAGGTGTCAGGTCGGGGGTTCCCGACCCGGAACTTTCTGAGGTTAGAAAGGGCATTCACTCAGGGTCACGATCATACCTACCAATACCAAAGTTCTTCGCAAGGAGGTATCGTCTTCGCCCTATGTAGAAAAAGGACTCCCTGGCGTAAAACCGCTCACATCACATATATTTATTCTCTCTCTCTCTCTCTCTCTCTCTCTCTCTCTCTCTCTCTCTCTCTCTCTCTCTCTCTCTCTCTCTCTCTCTCTCTCTCTCTCTCTCTCTCTCTCTCTCTCTCTCTCTCTCTCTCTCTCTCTCTCTCTCTCTCTCTCTCTCTCTCTCTCTCTCCCTATCAAGAATACGGGACAGTGTTCAGTTAACAAAGTACACAGAATAATGTTTCATTCGATCTTATAGAACAGAGGACGAGATGGATCATTACAAAAACTAGTTAGAGGAAGCTTTAAGATTAGCCTAAATGAGGAAGGAAATGAAGAAGAGAAAGCACATTATTATTTTAGGATATCATGCAAACAAATGGTGATAAAGAAAATAGGAAACTAAGATGCATAGCTCAGTAAAGTTCGAGTACTCCAATGCTGATGCGGTAGCCGGTAAGGTAGTATAGAATTCAAGGATAGGATACACGACAGTAAGGCACATATAATAGCCATTACTGAAACAAATTTAAATGAAGAAATATACAGTGTTGCAGTTTTTCCTTACAGATACAAAATGATGAGGACAGAGGGCTTAGAGAGAAGGGGTGGAGAGATAGCGTTGCTCGTAAGCGAAAGGTTCCACGTTGAAGCAGTAAATATTGCTATGAGGATGTAAACTCAAGGAGTTTTTTATTGCTTCCATAAATACGGACTCGAAGAGCATTATAATATATGAGGACACTAATATGAGTACACTAAAAGTGATTAATTTTGTTCTAAACATCGCTTGTGAGTGATAGAATAGGATATGGATTAGGGAGAATTTTAATCATATAGAGTCTCAGCCCACACCGTGCAGAGGATTCTATTGGAAAAATATTCCTAGATTATATACAAGTAAATTTCTTGCATCAACATATACTAGAGATTACATTTTGTAGGTATTCACCTGTAGACCAACTCGAACAACAAATCTGTACAAGGGATGTACGAAATCTTTTGTGAGGAATATAAGAGGAAAGTGGGTGTTGCATGCCGTCTTCCAGAACAGAAATGATTAATACCGAAGAGAAGTGATTCGGTAATGAATGTAAGAGGGCAAATGATTGGAGAGATAAATGTTAAACTAGTTATAAGTGGAGTAAAAGTATAAATGTTTTGGCAAAATTTATTAACTAGCAAGAAACGAGTACCTAAGTCAAAGGAGGGAGGCCGAGAGAGATATTACCAGGAGAGCTATAGTGAAAATCCCAAACTTTTCCACAACTTTGTCAGAGCAAATCAAAGGTTAGAGAGTAAGTTTTAAAGCTGAAAAGGACAGGCAGGTGCATCACTGAGACATGAAGAGCTCTGCCAAGAAGTCAATGAGGAGTTTCAGTCGGTATTGACAATAAAGAATCCTCCACCCCTCATATTGCAAAGATGCGAGGACATGGTATAGAACCTCGTCTTTTCAATTACATAATTGTGCAAGTTGTTGATTGCATTAAATGCTCACAAAGGCCCGATGATTTATCCTCTTGTGTAATTAAGAAATATGGTGCGCCATTATCTGTTGCACGATGCATCATATTTGAGAAGTCCCTAGACTATGGGCTGATTCAAAGTTGCTGGAAACAAGCAAACCTTTTTTCGAAAAAAGTTTTTTCTTTTAATATAAAATATTAATAGTAGGATTAATATCACTATGGTTGCAGTCTCGTCAGTGTCATTTAAGGGCAAACCTGCGTATACTTGGCCTGATGGATTTTTTTTTTTTTTTCAAAGAAACGTATACGCAGTACTTCCAGTTTCATCTCCTTTCTCCCTCTTTTGATCTTTGCGGCGTCCAATGGCATATCCTGTCTACTTTGAGTCTTATCAGTTTTTGTGTGTGCATGATTTTTTTTTTTTTTTTTTTTTGTGAGTGTGGGATTATAATTGTTATAACCACAAAAGAGCGTTGTGATTCACTAGAGATATATCTTGTTGAACCTCAGGAATGATGTATGGCTAGTTGTTCCCGGTCTCTGGTTTGATATTAAGCTTTTGGAATTTAGTATAAATAGCTTAGTGGATATAGTGCCTGCCTCCATATCAGGTCCCTGTCAATAAATGTCTTCTTTGTGTCCATTTAAGTTGCGTCTCTGTTGGAACAATATCAAAATGATCTTAGGCTTCGATAATGGCAAAAAGTACTCATCCTAGAACTCATCAAGCAAAAATGTTAAACAAACTTCTGGAAATCAGCCTTTTTATTTATTTTTTATTTTTTATTATTTTTTTTAAGAAAAAATATCGCCTCAACATTGCATAAGATTTTCTACCTCGTGGATTTGGTCATGGTCTTTGACATCATCGTTTTGACGGTATTCTGGTCGATTTGTTTTTTATCCATCAAAGTTTGTTAACTCATTACTGTCGCGATTATTCTCTTTTTTTATTGCGTTATAATCGTAGTCTAGAAATTCCAAAAATGTGAACGTTAAGTTAACATGTTCGTTTCCGAAGGTTTTTGAAAACATTGGCGTTTATAAATATGTTACCTACTGGCATAATAATAATAATAATAATAATAATAATAATAATAATAATAATAATAATAATAATAATAATAATAACCATCATTATAGTCTTAAATGGTTGAAACCTCGAACAATGATAGTGAGAATGTGCTGTGCTATTGTTTTGCAGCTGACCTCTCAACTTTTTGTTATTCTTTCTGTCTCTTTTATATTTTTGCCACATTTTGCTTTTGTCAACGTCAGTGGTTTATCATCCTTTGTCAGATGGAACGGTTACGTCAAATAAATTCTCTCTCTCTCTCTCTCTCTCTCTCTCTCTCTCTCTCTCTCTCTCTCTCTCTCTCTCTCTCTCTCTCTCGTGTGTGTGTGTGTGTGTGTGTGTGTGTGTGTGTGTGTGTGTTTTACTGTGTGTTTTATGACCTAGATTTTTGGTGAAATAATTCTGACTTCCTACTTATATTAGACTAGAAAATAATGCTGAGAAATATGATTCGAAAACATTGGAAGAAAAAAAATAATATAACCATTTAAACAAGAAATATCCAGTAATTAGTAAAGGAAAGAAAAGACTAATTTAATTGCTAAGTTAAACGCCGTAAAACAAATCTAATATGCTATTAACTGATGAAGTAAAACACTATTGGTATCATTCTGTTCACACATCTCTTACTATCCCCTCATATTTGACAAGTCATAACACTCCCCATCTGCAGTTCGCTTTACTTTCATGCTTTCTTGGTGCTTGGATCCGATGGGGGCAATTTTATTTGCCCGTCCCGGTGATTCATAAAACAAATATAGTGAGAATAACCAGGAAACTATATAAGAGAATAACCTCATATCCAGGACACATTCGTAAGCACAAGGAAATAGTTTTCTGATTTTTATTAATACTAAGAAAACCTTCAAAAACCCTTCGTACCGGGAAGTACAAAACAAAACTCTCCCTCCAAGGAAAGGGAAACTTACTACTAATAATAACTATAATATGAAGGTAACTGAGGAAAACAGGCAATATTACTCTTCTATGGCTGTTATCACAAGGCCATGAGAAAGGAGATAGGTAATTATTGTTTTGGGCTTTGATAACTACCTCTTCTGTCCTTCGTGTGGGATGTATTTAATTCCTATTTTAATGGCTGAGAAGATGAAGCTAGTGGGTCTCTCTTCCAAGATGCCGCACCAAAGGATCCAATTTCAAACTGACTGATTCAATAACGAAAATGTGAAAAATTTGCTTAGTTAGGGTAAGAATATGGACGAGACAGTATTGACATCAGTCATTTACTAACTCCTTTACACTCAGCAAGTTTCATGAGTGTCTCTTTGGTAATTCATTCATACCTGAACTATTGTACATTGTGTCGTATGTATTACTATACTTTTAACTCAATAGATGTAAAATCTGGTCACATCTAAAAAGGCCCCGAATTCAACTCCCCAAGATAGCTAGATTAGATTGTCTTCGCCAATGGAAAAGGTACTTACGTCTCGTGTGGCAGTCTTTGTCATCTCAGTATGAATATTTCATTAGATGTGTGGGGATAGTTTTGGAATAGTTTCTTTCCAGGCACTAGATTTCTTAAGAGTGAAAATACTCGTTCCCCAGCTCTTGGTATAATAATAATAATGATAATAATAATAATAATAATAATAATAATAATAATATTAATAATAATGATGATAGTAATAATAATAATGATGATGATGATGAATAAATTCATGCAATTATATAGGAATGAGAGATTTGAAGGGCTATGCGTAAGGGGGTGGGGGGGGTTGAGAGCGAAGGAGAAGGGAAATTATGATAATGCATATTCATTGTTGTGATATACTGTATATTTCTATCATTATTAAATCTTTCATCATAAACCGTTACGGTCTTCAAGGGCATTTACATAATGTAAATGTAAATGTACTCATGCATGAAATGCTCTGTGGAATTTTTTCCACGTGGCAGAACTTCAGGATAACCAAATGCATTACATCATTTCGTGCTTGAGCTCATAGAACAGTTAATTACGCAAGTTAGCTGCCATTTTCAATGTGTGTAGTCGTTATTTCTGCTGAGTTGGCAGGAGCTAGAAGACGACAGGCGCTGATCATTTTCCAATGGAATAAGTTGGGATACAGTGCAGACCCCATGGTATTGCAGGCCAGTATTTAGCCCCTCAAACCTCTGTAACAGAGCCTTGGTTAAGAGGTGTGTTAGGTCATGCTGGATCTAAGCAAAGATCCATATGGCCTCTATAGGCCTACGCTCTACCTCTCGGTCGCATCCTCCGTTTACTGTGATTGTTCATCTGTGTGGCTTAAATCCTAAGGAAGGCCAAAGGGAACAGGCGCAATTGCAGCGCTGAAAGAGTGCCACTGGAAGCGAGCTGCGAGCGTGGTTGAAGAGGCAAGATGGTGTTTTGAGGGATACTGGCTAAGCTCGATCTACGGCTCTGCTCTGTGGCATGTTCTGAGATGCTGAGTTTTCGAACTTATTGTATGAAGTCATATTATTTATCAACATTCATCCGCCTCTTACTGGATCTTGAATGAAAGATAATCTTGCAATTGAATGCGAAGAAACGTCCAGACTCTCATGTGTTAAGGAAAACTTATGCAGAGATGATGCATCCTGTTACGCAACGCGTTCTTTCTAAATGTAAAAATGTCTACATAAAGGAAGGAGTGATTCTCAGGTCGAATCAGGGAGCATAAAGCGAATCGCCAGATGACGATCATTATGATCATGAGACGATGACGATTTTATTCTTACTCCATAGCATTTTCTTATCGTACACCATCGTCCTTATACGCAATGCTATTACGTTACGTAATTATTACCTGATGTTGCAGTGAAGTTAATGTATATTCTGTTTTAGGAGAGAGAGAGAGAGAGAGAGAGAGAGAGAGAGAGAGAGAGAGAGAGAGAGAGAGAGAGAGAGAGAGAGAGAGAGGAGAGAGAGAGAGAGAGAGAGAGAGAGAGATGGAATGTTATTAGCAGTAACAAGTTAATTTCTCTTTATTGACATTTGAGCTGTAGGGTGGGCAATTATGCTCTTATCAGAGCCTGATCTCTTGAAAATGGCATTACTTCATTGACCCCTAACTTGTAAAGATGTACTCACTGAACCTTTTGAGTTGACAAGAAATTAAGCGAAGAATATCGCTACCCTCTCAAGAATCTGCACGAACTATATGGGGAGTTGAACTCGGGTTCTTCTTGGTGAGAGCCAGGCTGTACATCCACTGAGAGCTACTACCAGCTTTAATGCAGTGATTAGAAGAGAAAGCGCAAGAACCATGACAGTTTATCGTTATTTCGTAAAGAAGTACACAGCATTGCACGAACAAGGAGATAACTATTGCGTAATGGTTTAGCCAGGCACAGCTTTGATGACAAGTAGTAGAGGCTAATTAGGTAGATGTTGGACTACAGATAAATGGCATCCGGTAAGGCTGTACTCTGGATCCTTTTTATTTCTTTTGTTATATTTCTTTAATAATTGTTACCTTCTCTGTTCCACTTTTCTTTGTGTACAAAACTACAGAACAGACGTATTTATGCCTCCCTTCGTGTCTGGGGTTTATTGTGCATGGGTTTCACCGATGGCCTGTTATATCGAATGGTATGTTCGTTATTCGTACTGAGTTGGCACCAATATTCTTCTTGGGCCGTATTAAATTTTCGAGAAATTTTCGGTTTCCAACGTAAGGGGAAGAGCTGGAACTCGTGTGAATTAGTGCGGCAGGTCAGTCATTACAACCATCTAGCCACGGAAGATCCTAGATGTGTTACGTGTATGGCCCGATTTCTTAAACAGTGTAAACCTAGGATACCATATTGTTAGTTAGCTAGACACACACAAATGGATTTTATAAACGCCTCTGACGCGGTTCTGTGTATGGCTAGGATCCCCCATGGGGGAATCCTAGCCATACACAGAACCGCGTCAGATGCGTTTATGAAATCCATATGTGTGTGTCTAGCTAACTAACAATCTGGTATCCTAGGTTTACACTCTTAAGGAACCGGGCCTATGTGTTTATTATATTAGCGTTACATGCGATGCATTGCAGACAACAGTCACACATCTGTGTAGTGAATTGGCGTTGTATTTACAACTTTCTTAAAAGCAAATTTTTTTTTTAACTTCCGGGATCAACTGCAGGAAACGCACCTAAAAATGCCAACTGGAGAGGTTTTGTATTAGAGTAAATAGTCAAGGAGAGAGAGTCTGAAGGGCGAATCTCCCCAGTTAAGAAATAGTGGTGCGACTTTTGGTATAAATTTAGGTTAGGTTTGTTTAGGTTACTGAAACTGGATAGAGATCACCAAATGATAGCCTGAGGTATTTGTCTTTATTTAATATAACTTCACACTTCCAATCTGATACAATATCAGCATATTTCAAGTGAATGATGTTGCTGAATCGTGTTACTACACGATATGATTTCGAAAATATAAGTAATGAAACGACTTCATTGTAAAGTTTGATATGTCCGAAGTGTAGCATTCCTTGGAAGAGCCATATGCCATTTTGGTCTTGAGTATTTGATCCGTTTTGGGTGTCACAATGAGTCCTGGTGAATGGGACGGGACGGAAACAGACCTGGGTTTGGAACTAGGGTGATGAAGGGTAGATGCCCTTCCTAACGCCTACCAGCGTGGATTGAACCGCCAAAGTAGGAGTCGTCCCTCGCCTTCTTGCATTCTCCACAACTGAGCTACTGCGCCCCCTAGTTTGTGAAATTCTTTAGGAAATTGCTCTCTTATGTTAGACTTTGTTACGCTAGCTGCCGTAAATAGGCGATGCGCATCTTGGCCTCGACTGTTTTCGCACGGAATTCCTGCGGCCACACCAACCACGGGAACACCAACCCCGTCCATCTGCTGCAAGATTTTGTCAAGGAAATTTTATGTCTATTTTTATGATTGTATGCATGACTCATTAAAATCCGTTTTTTATTATTATTTACTTATGCAATTACATATAGATTCGGCTGCTCTCCTGTATAATAATAATAATAATAATAATAATAATAATAATAATAATAATAATAATAATTATTATTATTATTATTATTATTATTATTAGTGTGTGTGTAGTAGTGGGAGGAGGTAGCAGCAGTATTAGCTGCATTTGAAAATTCGTATGACCTTCCTCTTAGTTATGTGCGTATGTGTATTCATGTGAGTGTGTAAAGGTGGAAGGTTCAAAAACAGAAAGTACTTGTAATTACCCTCCCCCCCTCTCACCCTCATTGTCTCTCCCTTTCTCTTTCCTTCGATTTGTTATCATTCAGGTAAGACGTCACCAGGTAGACACGTCTAAGTACATGGTAACCGGGAAGTGGTTTGAATTAAAATCACAGAAGACTCCGAAATGGAGATAAAATGCCTTACTCTATACGAATGCACTTGGCATCAAATGGCGTAAAACGCACTTCGGTATATATCGCAAATAACGTTCTCTCCAGATGAGCAAAAATAACCAAACAATAACCCAGTGGTATAAAAACATTCATATCTTCCTTTCCCTGGGGGGGGGGGGGGAAACCATTGCCTTCAGACCCTCTTTAGCTATTTACTCTTGTATACTGCTTCTCCCTCCACATGATGATTTTAAGGAGTTTATTCTTAAGATGATCCTGCATTTGAGGTGAAAAGTTGTCTATATTAAGTTCAAACGTACAGTAGTATGAATCTCATTTTTATATTACATGAGCTCAAGTGACACCCATTATTGCCTCATTCTAAACCCAGTGCTGCTCGACGTAGATTTAGCACATTTAATGGTGTAGGTCACCGTGATTGCTGAGTTGATAGAGTTGAGAAACGAGGGACGGCCCCCTACTCTTGCCTTTGGATCTTAAAATGAAAGTGGAAAACAATATATATATGTTTGCATTTCCATGGGACTGATAGGAAACCAAGCGCTATAGACAATGAGGTATCCAACATGTCTTTCAGATCTTGGCTATGACACTGCATAATATGTCGCATTTGCTCGTAAAATAATTTCCTATGTAATGAAATCCAGTCAGCCTCTGGTGAGTCGTTAGTTAAAAAAAATACTTCCAAGATTCATTTGATCGCTCACAATGCTGTACATAC
>JAXCGZ010013803.1:37500-40000 GCA_037179515.1 Halocaridina rubra | reverse complement strand
TTTGGAACCTTAACCTCACCTTCTCAAGTCAGCGATTTGTGACTTGAAAACTTCCCTCATATTCTTCACCTGTAGGGCTTTAGTGAGTACTGAAGAATTTAATTGGATTTAAAAGCAACCTTGAAATGCCTTTCTTTGTTTGTTTTAGTTATGTCAAAATACCTACAAGATACTTTCCTTCTTTTTTTTTTCCTATCGTTGTATTCAGTTTACAATTTACCAGTGGCTTTTGTGCCTATTATTATATCTCGGTGGAATCTTCTATCCATATGTTAATTACCTTGATATAGCCGTCTTTCATCATTTGAAATGACCCTCTCGGGAGAACTTTTTTTTTTATTATTATTATTGCATGAGGTTATCAAATAGGTGATCTTCCACCAGTTTTATTAACCTAACCAAACATAGCAATTACAAACCCATTTCTTATCGGGGCGCTCCACCCCCAGACCCCCATTAAGGCTTTGTTGTTCTACACTGCTTCTGCAGTTGGAGAGATGATGATGATGATTATTATTATGTATTTTATTAAAGAGATTCACATTTCATTTTAGTTCCCCAGATTTGGAATGCCTAGAGATTCTTATATATATATATATATATATATATATATATATATATATATATATATGTGTGTGTGTGTGTGTGTGTGTGTGTGTGTGTGTGTGTGTGTGTGTGTGTGTGTGTGTGTGTGTGTGTGTGTGTGTGTGTGTGTGTGTGTGTGTGTGTGTGTGTGTGTGTGTGTGTGTGTGTGTGTGTGTTTGTGTGGGTGGGTGGGTGGGTGGGGGTGTGTGTGGGTGTATGTTTTTGTGTGTGTGTAGAGTTGTAAATTTAGTTTGTATAAAACAATAGTTTTATATATTTGAATGCATTCATTGTTTTCTATCGAAATAGAAACAAAATGCAAGTGTTCAGAAAATAGATGTATCTGTAGTGAAGAGATTTCTAAACATTGTTCAGTTTTTCCTCTGTGGAGTATTTTTTTAATGAGTATGACGCCGGGACGGGCAAAGTATATTATCCTCATCCAAACAACTTTAAGAAGGAAAAGTAGTAGCATAAGGGCAAGGTAGAAATAAGAGAATGTTAAACAATAAAAAAAAAAGACTGAAAAAATAGTCAGAGTAATAAAGACACAGAAATTTGGCGGCATTAGGCCCTGAGATGCAGATAATGAGTTTTTTTGATAGAGGAAGAAATGTTATAAGAGTTACGGAAGACAGAAAGAGGAAGAGAGCTCCAGACTAGGCTCAGTACCTCAAGAAAGCATTTATAAAAGTGTTGCTTCTTGCTAACGGTACATAGGAAGACTCTTTAACTACTCCCAGGTGAAGGCTGTGGAAGTATTTTTACAAAGGCATCAAGTTTTATGCATGTCAGATCTTCCGTGGTTATCATCATCATCATCAACGGCGTTTAATTCAATTGAAACTCTACGGTGGATGCGGGGAATGGGGAAGGTAAGCACTAGTGGATAGAGGGTTGGATCGATGGATGGTTGGTTGGATGGATGGTTGCGTAGTAACAGCTATCTCGCAACGCCTTCTTCAGGGTGTCTGCCTGCATTCACTTGGAAAGTGCAGTGAGGGCGTGCAGGCGTGCGTCACGCCCAAAGACAACTTATTGCTGGTCTTGTGAACCGCACCTGCTGAAACTTCAAAAAATCTCACAGTTGAGCCTGAGAAATTAGACCCATTATTAATATTATTATTATTATTATTATTATTATTATTATTATTATTATTATTATTATTATTAGTAGTAGTAGTAGTAGTAGTAGTAGTATCCAAAATTGATAGTTTAGCTTTTATAGCATATGAGAGGAGCACCTTTGTTAAAATTAGGAATATCGTTGTGTTCATATTTGTGAAATAACAATTGTCATGGCTTCATTTTGGCTGCCTAAAACTACACCTTAAAGGAATGTTCTTCTTAAGGTACGGGATCATTAGCTTTTCTGTTTTAATATAGATAATACTGTCAATTATTTTTCGCTTTTTTTTTATATCTAATTCGAATAAAAAGTAAGTATTTCTCCTTTCGAGATAGTAAAATAAAACATATTTTGCAACACAATTATTTTACTTTGGTAATTATGTAAATGACACGTAACACATGATGAAGACCGCGTTATCGCAGGGAATATAGCACTCGACTCGGGAGGGGACAGACTCGCGATCGAACCCTCCGCGTAGGGTTGGGGAAGGAGTATCAGCCTTTTATAAGACTGTGCATATAATTTTGGCCAGTTTTATTGGATATAAAAATAGCCTGCCAATATCAAATGATATATAATATTCATACTTTCATTTCAAGACGTGAACATAATTTGGGTTATGCTGTTTGAAAGGGAAATATCATATGCTGTCATCGTAAAAGGGAGCTTTTTCTATATTCACTCGGGGTCTTGGGACGGGAACATAATTGAGCTGGCTTCCTCCCCTCGTGGTTGGATTAAGAAGTGTCTAATGGCATTAGATTAGTTGGTTGGTTTCGGTTT
>JAXCGZ010013803.1:10000-32500 GCA_037179515.1 Halocaridina rubra | reverse complement strand
ATGAAGGAAGAGAAGACTTCACATCGAACTGCTTTAGCTATTTGTAGCCGTTACTTCTTCACTCCTATTGTTGTAATTGTGGAAACTTTACTGACTAATGGTTGGGCTGACAGTAAGTCAATTATATATATATATATATATATATATATATATATATATATATATATATATATATATATATATATATATATATATATATATATATATATGATAATAATAATAATAATAATAATAATAATAATAATAATAATAATAATAATAGATAGATAGGAAAAAAAGTTTTCTCGATACATTGGAATTTCCTTTTTTTTTTTTTTTTTTTTTTTATCAAACGAAAAATTTCCTTGTAAATAAGGTTTTGATATCCAAAGATTCTCAGAATTCCTCTCTGTTTTGTGTCTAATGATAACTTTTTTGACTTCATCTCATGATTGGATTTTAATATTCTAATTACCTCGAGTGAGTTGAATAAATCATCACTGTGTAATGACCGTTTGGATATTATTAATGCTGTCTGTCATTTATTATGGTTCATTGTTGGTAACCTTTGGATTCTAATTTGGACTCCATTATACATTCGGGAATGTAAAATGTAGCTACGTCAGTATCATATTTTCACATAGACTTGCACATAATTTTGTTAATGAAATGCAGAAAATAGTGTACTCGCCATCATCCTTGAAAAAGGAGCCAAGTCAATGGGATATTGTAAATAGGCTTTATTAGGATTATCACTTAACATACCTTAGAGTCAATCTGTGTGTATGGGCTGAACATTTTGACCCAACCACTGGACGACGACGCGTTTCCGTTGAGAGACTTTTTTGGCGGTTTACAGAGCGCGAGGTCATTGTGGCCACCGTGTGCGAGGGGTAACGCTGCTGACTTTGATTTGCCGGGTTGTGGGTTCGCGGTCCGCCACTGTTTGAGGTTAGAAAAGGCATTCACCCAAGGTAACGATTGCCCTTGCCAATATTAAAGTCTTTTGGAAAAAGAGAGTTTCTTGACGTAGAAGCGATCACAAAACTGGAGGTAGATGGCTAGTAGTTTAATTGGGATTGAGTAGCTTTTTATATACGGTGTCATTTTACATCGCTCTGTTAAACACTTCATTCTTAGTTAACTATTTTTTATCTTTTATTGTTTTGTGAGTCATGCATCCAGATTCAAGTGGACAGAAAGAAGGTAACTGGAAGGTGAGTCATTAATGTGACCTTGAGAGCTTGCGTGTGGGAGGACAGGCGTTTGAGGTGACTGGGCTTCCCACAGTTGTTTTTATACAAGATTCCATGTTCCTTACAATGAAAACAAAGCTCATGGAATTTCTCAGAATGCCGGAATATATTTTTAGATCTTAGGCATGAATTAGTCACAAGAGGGTTCCTCCCGACTTGCTTCCCAAAATTACGATAAAGCGATATGTCGTTTCATTTTTATCACGTATATCCACTTTGATAAAATGACTCATTTTAAGATAATCTAGGTTGATGAACTCTCCATTAAAAAAAATCACACACACGTGTGTGTGTAAAGTGAGCACTCAAATACATTTATAGTTTTGAACTGTAACTTTAAAGAGTGTGTGGGGTCCACTTTGATATTTCAGATATATACTGTATGCTAAGATGTACTTTTTATATGATGTGAGAAACCATTGCCTAGATAGTGTTTACTTTTAATTAGAAAGTCCCTGTGTCTGCCGTAAAGTCCCGAAAGTAACCAATTAAGTGTCCAATGAACCAGATATAGACTAAGGCCCGATTTCTTAAACAGTGTAAACCTAGGATACCGTATTGTTAGCTAGACACACACGAAAGGATTTCATGAACGCATCTGACACGGTTCTCTGTATTATTATTAAATATATCCCCCATGGGTGGGATCCTAGCCATACAGAGAACCGCATCAGATGGGTTTCCCCCTATGGGGGGATTCTAACCATACAGAGAACCGCGTCAGATGCGTTTATGATATCCATTCGTGTGTGTTTAGCTAACTAACACTATGGTATCCTAGGTTTACACTGTTTAAGAAATCGGGCCTTAATGCTTGTACATTAACATACAAGTGAAAAAAATATCGAGTCATCCTTTGAATAGTAATTGATTGATGTGGAGTAAGTGCCTCTCGACGCCTTTCGTTTCATTCTCCGAGTTTAAAATCCCACCATTCAGCATAAACAATATTATAATTGTTTCTTAGATGACAGGATAATGATCATCATCATTGGACAAACTTTAGTCACTGAATTACCAGGCAAAGCTTGATTGGTTCTTGATGCCAAATAACACTTTAGGTTTATGAATGTTTCGATGAACGTAATTTTGACTCTGCTGAAACGAAAACCTGATTTTCAGGAAAGTTTTTTTTTTTACACTGTTATTCGTCTGTAAGTGTAACTCTTCTTGTCCTGATTATACACTTCTGAGTGTCTTCTCAAAGTATTATCTTTGCTTTAATGGATGAAATGAGAATTTCTGTCAGATGCTAATGTACACATTTCACTGGGTATTTTCGAGTAGATCTTCCTCAAATGATATATCTTTTTTAAAGATTTAAAGTCCAGCATATATTTTGGGACAAGGTCTTCTTGATATTATGCTTATTTTTTATTTTTAGTTATTGTGAGTACTGTATATCCTTGTTTGTCATCGTTGTATTATTTACAGTTATAACACCTTTGCATTCTGCCCTTGAAGTCATTTGTGATCGTTTCGCCTTACAAAAAAAAAAAAAAAAAAAAAAGAAAAAAAAAACGCTCTGTATCACGATTTAGCAGCCATGAGAAATGGTCTTTTTTAATTTGATTTTGTTTTTATCTTGAAAAGTCAAATCGTACGAATAACGTTATCTTTAAAGTGAATTAACCTCTTCTGTGTAGCTTTAATGGATTTATTATGAGGGAGGTTTTTAAATCATTTGCAATTTTTTTTGATGCCGAATGTTGAAGATGTAAAGTTAGGGCGTCATTCATTTTTAAGTATTATTGTTGTTGTTGCTTGTCGTTTTGTGTCAGTTATTAATCCCCATTTGAATGGACACACACACATACACACACACACACCACACACACACACACACACATGCATACACACATATTTAAAACCCATATAATTAGAGAAAAAAAATCCAAATTTCGTATACCTTAACAATGTCAAAATGGAGTTCTGCTTATTCTTGTTCTTAGTTGAAATGATATGACAAAAACTATTTAGACTAGAGCTGCAAGGAATCTTTTGTGTATTTGTCGTTAAAAGTCACGTGCTTTTTTTCTAATTTATGCTGGCGTCACACATAGCCAAAACTCTCAACCCGACTCTTAAGACGGCGTTCCAACGGAATCTTTGCTCAATCCTTGGAGATCCGGCAGATTTTTTAGCTGACAGGTGCATTCCTGTGCCTGTCAGAAGTGCGTCGTACGTCCGCATACGCAGTCCTATGGATCGTAATTGCAATCGTACGGAGTAGTTTGGACGCGTAATTTAGCGTACGGCTGATCGTACGCAAACGTAAGTCTCATCATAGAAAACGGGAAATTTTAATTTTTGACCGTTACGACTGGGCCGACAATGCTCCCGACCCATCGTAGGGGAACATACACGTTCGTAGGGGGTTGTACGCAGTCGGGAGGAATACTGTAATTCCCCCGAAGGGAGGGTATCGTTGCAAGAGAGAATGGTTTAAAGGACGACGTTTGTAACTTTAATTATGTTAGAATTGATCCTATTTAACAATAAATATATGGAATATATATATATATATATATATATATATATATATATATATATATATATATATATATATATATATATATATATATATATATATATATATATATATATATATATATATATATATATATGGGATAGTTGTGAAAGTATAACCCTGATTTATATATTTGGCACTTCAGCTACTTTTATATATATAAGTAAATATATGTTGGCCATGTATGTTAATATATTTCATATATTTTGTTTGACACATTTATGGATTTGATTACTTCATATTTTGATATATTGATTTCACAATATTATATGGGAAATATATGCTTTATTGCATGACCAATATTAATGGTCATATATAAATATATATTATAGTAAAATGATGATATAAGTAATAAAGAGGAAATGAACAGAAAATAATAATTTTTAAGATACAAAAATATATACTGTACAAAAATATATAAATTTCATTATGAGAAAATACACAAGTATGGCAAGACATATCCCCATGTAATAATATAAGTGTACTGAAAAAATTACATATGAGAATATCATGCTAAAACAATAAGAAATGCGGCAAGCGGAGCAGGAAAACTGAACGCCCAGGACTGGGTTGTCAGATATGAGACCACGCATGCGCACGCTGTCTTTCCGTACTGCGCTGCCAGACGTATAAGCGAATTTTTAAATTTTTAACGGTTCCAGACCCGGAGGACTGCGTACGCCGGGTAGGATCGATCCTCTGGATCGTACGCGGGCGTACACCTCCTCCTACGCTTGCGTACTATCAAGAAGATCGATCTTACCCGTCGTACGCAGTCTTCCACGACTGATTTGGTCTTCCGAATCACGGAGATTTTTGGGTGCAGCAGCCAATTATCGTAGGCCCTCCACGACGGTTCAGGACCCCCTCGATTTTTTTAAACTACGTAGGACCGTTAGGATTCCGTCGTACGCGGACGAAAAATTACACCCGATTATCGTAATGACGTCATTGCTGCCGGGAGGATTCCGTCTTTAGACGGTTTTAAGAGTCGGGTCGGGAATTTTGGCTATGTGTGACGCCAGCATTAATCAGCAAATATGACGTGGGTGTGTTCTATCAGCCGTTATCCAATATGGCTACCCCCCGGATTTACGCAGTAGTGAATGTGCCCCCCCCCTACAATTCATTTCATATTTTTTTCTTCCTCTCTGTTGGAAATTTAAAAAAAAAATGTCTTCAGTGGAAGATTTTACGTATTTGCTATAACTAGGAGCTTAAAATTGCTCTCAATTAAACAGATAACTGGTATTATATATATATATATATATATATATATATATATATATATATATATATATATATATATATATATATATATATATTTTTTTTTTTTAAATTTAATTTTTTTTTTTTTAAGAAACGGGCTAGACCCGTTTATTTAAATTCCAAAATGCAACGATGTTATTATAGTAAGGTTATATGAATGGCTGGTATAACCTTTATCATTGAAACTGGTATTTTAAGTAGTAATAAAAGATTATTTGGTAACTCATCTTCTTATGATCCTACCTTTCATCTTATCTCCGATAAGAATCAATTTGAAATTAGTTATTTGATTCTGCCATAGCTAGCTTGTGAGTAACTTGAAACTTAAGGGGGGTTTACACGGTCAAAT
Source organism: Halocaridina rubra (assembly GCA_037179515.1). NCBI lineage: Eukaryota > Metazoa > Arthropoda > Malacostraca > Decapoda > Atyidae > Halocaridina > Halocaridina rubra. Next base: position 27,117 of record JAXCGZ010013803.1, on the reverse strand, counting down.
GGTTCGTCGAACGTGGTTCGACAGACAAGTGTTTGAAGTGATGTTCGAACGTGTGAACGGGGAATTTGGTTGTCGAACACGTTTGTCGAACGTGTTCGACAACCAAATACCCCGTTCACACGTTCGAACATCACTTCAAACACTTGTCTGTCGAACCGCGTTCGATGAACCGTTTGACTCGGTAAAAATCTGACGTACTTTTCCAGTTAAAAGACTTTACACTCTTCATAATAGCCAAAATGTCACCACGGGTCTTATTTAGGAATACTACCCAATCTTATATAAATGAGCCAAAAAATGCAAATTATTATGGGTTATTAATAGTAATAGTACGCATACCTTTGTCATCCTTTTTTTTTTTTAATTATAAAGCATTAAATGATACAACGGATGAAGTCGCTATAGATTGGCAGTATTAAAGTTTTTTTTTTTTTTTTTTTTTTTTTTTTTTTTTTTTTTTTTTAGGATAGGATAGGAGGGAAAAAAAGGGGAGGGAATTAAGGATACAAGGGAATTGGAGGGAAAAGCACGAAAATTAAATAAAGTAAGAGATAAAAAGAGAGGGGCAGACCCTCGTGCTAAGTTTTGATCTGAAATTCAGATTCTGGTTAGGACCTATTAAAGTTTCAACGCCAGGCCACTGGGATACAAGAAGTATTTGGTCAGTTGGGATAAAGTGGTAAAGGTCACACCAGAAGTATACAAAGCACTGGAGAGGGTCCCGCGTAACCTATATGTATCAGACACAAAGCTGGAACGTATGAATGTCATTCAGTGCCATATATTTGGCATCAGGTAAAGTGAATGAGAGTCACTTCAACCTCTACTGTGTCAGGATTCCCTGCACAAGCCTATTCAGAGGACCAACTATAAAACGGCCATAGGGCGACGTTTGTCTAATCAGTCTCTCTGACATTCCATGTCCTTTTGGTCATGGGAGGAAATTAGAAACAACTGAAGGACAAACTAAGCGTGTCCTAGATAGAATTTCTATGGCAACAGACTCTGTGTTGGAATTGTTAGGCTGCAAATGTACAAGGCAGTGCCAGCTCCCTGACTGCACATGCATTTCAAATTGACTCATGTACTCTAAGATATAAAAGTTGCAAATGAAGAAAGTGAAATAGACACATCTAGTGATGAGGTACTTGATATAAGTAACTACTAAAAGATGTACTCGTACAGTGTTTGACAGGACAATATTTAAAAGGTATCATTGAAAATATGTTGCAGGATTACCCATGAGCTGACATTTCAGTGTCTATCTTTTTTTTTTTTTACATGTATGACACATATTGTATCATCACCAAATATTTTTTTATTTTAGCCAGAAGATGATTTCTTAGCAGGCTGCTGAATGACGTAGTTATGATTATCATTGTAATGAAAATTTGTATTTTATTTACTGTGAATAGAAATCAACACATAACATGTTTTTCATTGTTCATTCTACATGAATTGAAACATATATATATATATATATATATATATATATATATATATATATATATATATATATATATATATATATATATATATATATATATATATATATATTATTGTGTGTGTGTGTGTGTGTGTGTGTGTGTGTGTGTGTGTGTGTGTGTGTGTGATTACCTAATTGTGTTTACGGGGAAGAGCCCAAAGCTCGTACCTTCCCGTCTCCTGATCGGTTCCATTTTGTACTTAGTGATACTTACCATACCTGTCCTTAAAACTATGGATTGAGATAGTAGTAACTACCTCCTCGCTTAGTCAATTCCAATTATCAACTACTCTTACACTGAAAAAGTACTTCCTTACTTCCTGCAAAGATGTGTGTGTGTGTGTGTTTGTGTGCATATTTTTAAAGGTTTTCGATGTTAGCTTATAGAAATGGTTCCATTAGTAAAACTGCATTCTCTTTAAAAATGTTAGTATGTGCTTCGTTGGTCAGGCAAAATGTATGACAGAATGTAACCGGTTTTTTTTTTATGAGTGTGAACCAAGACAGACAAAGAAAATAGTCCTCATCGGGCCTGGGCACGAAGAACACATAAGCAGAGAAACAGAAATGGTGAGTGTTGGAACTTGTCAGATGTGAAAAGGATACTAAGAGATATGTGATGACTATCAAAGAATATTCGGTGTTGAAGTTTGCACTGAAAAAAAATCGTAACTGAAGAAAGACTTGACTATCATGGTACACACATATAGCAGGACAAAAAAGTATGCATTTTATTGCATGATCAATATTTTTGCATAACAAAATATAATGACTGTGGAAGTCACAAAAGTAATTCAGATGGATTTAATCTTAAGTAATACTGAAAAAGTATCGTTTACTAAGTGGTAATGGTAAAAATAAATATGTGTCACTATTGCAAGCGCATGCTCTTAGCTATTGATTAAATAACATATTTGATTTGATACGTTTAACACATAAGAGTTATTAAGCAATAGGCATTCTGTTATAAGTGCCCTTGAAAATGGAATATCTGGACGTATTTCGCATAAAACCTACACATATTTCACAGAAAGCCACAGCTTTCATGCTACTATCAGCCAGTTTCACAGTCTACAGATGTACTGTATATGCCTTTCAAGAAAACATGGGTGAAAATGAGGGTATTGGTGATTCAAAGTTTGGCGTCTGGCTGAAGTACTATATAGCCTACACTGAAGACACGGGACCTTCTAGAGCTAACTGCCCTTTTTGATACGTCTACTTCACCACTATCAATGTTTGGAAAGGCTATTCTGAACGACGTCACATCCTCTTGCCATACTCTAAATGAGCCTAAAAAATTAATTTGTTTTTAGGGAAACGAAGATGAATGCATTTTGAGCTACTTATTCAGTATTTGATATCGACACGAGTAAAGTGATATATTTGAATAAGTATTTTGTATGCTTATATTTAAACGTTATTGGTACTTTATTGTCTAATTGGGTTAAAGCAAGGGGACGGGGAATCCCCTCATTTATATTTTCCTTCCACAGAGTCAAATTTGTTGTTTAATTCAACCGCCTCCTATAAAGGGGATTATGGTTCTTGCATATATATATATATATATATATATATATATATATATATATATATATATATATATATATATATATATATATATATATATATATATATATATATATATATATATATATATTTATATATATATATATATATATATATATATATATATATATATATAAAACTCATCTCTGCCTTGTCCGCCTTTATTGATGAGGGCAGTTTCTGCCTGTCCCGGTGTCTCACTCATTAAAAGAGAGAGAGAGAGAGAGAGAGAGAGAGAGAGAGAGAGAGAGAGAGAGAGAGAGAGAGAGAGAGAGAGAGAGAGAGAGAGAGAGAGAGAGAGAGAGAGAGAAATAAAATATATATATATATATATATATATATATATATATATATATATATATATATATATATATATATATATATATATATATATATATATATATATATATATATATATATATATATATATATATATTCACGATGAAACCTTGATGTTTATAATACTCTGTTATCCATAAATGACATGTTAAATCTTAGGGAAACCGAACTCGCTCCGCAAGCTGCATGGTTATGCCATCATATCGAATGAATCTACAAAGATAAAAATTTGCATATCATAGGCCAATCAAAACAAGTTAGAACTATTCCTGTCGTTCTTATGTCAACTTGTTACAGGTTTCTCTCATTTTTTTTTCGTGGCTATATAAATATATATATATATATATATATATATATATATATATATATATATATATATATATATATATATATATATATATATATATATCTATATATATATATATATATATATATATATATATATATATATATATATATATATATATATACACGTTAGAAAATGATATCGCCATATTATTTATTCAAGTAGCAGACTCCATGGTCGGGGGGGGGGGGGATAACGTAACAGGACAAAGCCGGGAGATTTTATCTTGCCTGGGGGAAAGAAACACGCTAATTTGACGCTTTCTTTGTCTTTTCTTCTTGATAATTCTTGCCATTTTTCTTAATAACTGAGAATGCCTCTTTTCTTTATGAACATCTAGTTAGCTGCATTACGTACCCTTGTATCGATAACTTGTGTGTGTATATATATATATATATATATATATATATAATATATATATATATATATATATATATATATATATATATATATATATATATATATATATATATATATATATATATATATATGTGTGTGTGTGTGTGTGATTACCTAATTGTGATTACCTAATTGTGTTTACGGGAAAGAGCCCAAAGCTCGTATCTTCCCGTCTCCTCATCGGTTCCATTTTATACTTAGTCATACTTATCATACCTGTCCTTAAAACTATGGATTGAGATAGCATTAACTACCTCCTCGCTTAGCCAATTCCAATTATCAACTACTCTTACACTGAAAAAGTATTTCCTTACATCCTGCGAAGAAGTTTTCTTACGAAGCTTCAAACTATGACCTCTAGTTCTAGAGCCAGCCATATCAAAATATCGATCCCTATCCACACTATCATAACCATGAAGGAATTTAAAGACTGTCACCATATCCCCCCTCACTCTTCTAGCTTCCAGTGATGGTAAGTCTAATTCCCTCAGCCTCTCATCATAACTGAGATTGCGTATTTCTGGCACCAGCTTCGTGGCATGTCTTTGAACTTTTTCAAGCTTAGCTATGTGCTTTTTCAAGTGCGGATTCCAAAAGGGGGCTGCATATTCGAGTTTTGGCCTCACATAGGTTACATAAATATTTCTGAACATTTCCTTGTCCATGTGCCTGAAGGCTACCTTTACATTTGATAAGAATGCATATGCTGCCCTTACTATGCCAATTATATGTATTTCTGGAGACAAATCTGCCAGTATGTTTACTCCTAGATCTCTCATTTTCTGTCTCTTGAAGTTGTACTCCAGCCACCGAGTAGTCAAGCTTGGGCCTTCTTGCACTTGTACCCATTCTCATTACCTTACATTTTGAAGTATTGAATTTCATTAGCCACTTTTCTGACCACTCATGCAGATTATTTAGATCCTCCTGAAGTTCTCTACCATTGTTCTCGTTTTTTACTTTCTTCACAATCTTTGCATCATCTGCAAACATATTCATGAATGAATTTACAGACTCTGGTAGGTCATTTACATATACAAGGAACAAAAGTGGCCCTAAAACTGAACCCTTTGGAACTCCACTACTAACTCTTCTCCATTCAGACACTGAGTGTCTTACTCTAACCCTCTGTTCCCTTCCTTCTAAGTAAGTTTTTATCCATTCCAAAACATTTCCACCTATTCTAGCCATTGATTGCAGCTTCCTAATAAGTCTCCCATGTGGAACAGTGTCAAACGCTTTCTGGAAGTCTAGGAATATGCAATCTGCCCAGCCCTCTCTTTCCTGTAAGATTTGGCTTACCTCATCATAAAATTCTAATAAGTTTGTTACTGTTGATCTACCTTCTCTGAAGCCATGTTGCCTCACTGACAAAAAGTTGAAGGATTCCAAGTGAAGAGAGATATGTTTCCTTAGTAGTTTCTCCATAACTTTGCAAACTATGCTGGTCAAGGAAACTGGTCTATAGTTCAGAGCCGTATCCCTCCTTCCCTTTTTGAAGATAGGTATCACATTTGCTTGTTTCCAGCATCTTGGAATCTCCTCCGACTCCAGTGACTCCTTAAATATGATACTTAGTGCCACTGATATTGTGTTTGCTCATTTTTTAAGCACATGAGGGGATATGTCATCGGGACCTGTAGCTTTATGAACATCTAAATCCATCAGCGCTTTGCATACCTCTGTGTGTGTGTGTGTGTGTGTGTGTGTGTGTGTGTGTGTGTGTACGGTATGTATATATATATCGCTATATAGTGTGTATGCATATATATTCACACACTACTCGGTGGCTGGAGTACAACTTCAAGAGACAGAAAATGAGAGAGATCTAGGAGTAAACATACTGGCAGGTTTGTCTCCAGAAATACATATAAATGGCATAGTAAGGGCAGCATATGCATTCTTATCAAATGTAAGGGTAGCCTTCAGGCACATGGACAAGGAAATGTTCAGAAATATTTATGTAACCTATGTGAGGCCAAAACTGGAATATGCAGCCCCCTTTTGGAATCCGCACTTGAAAAAGCACATAGCTAAGCTTGAAAAAGTTCAAAGACATGCCACGAAACTGGTGCCAGAAATACGCAATCTCAGTTATGATGAGAGGCTGAGGGAATTAGACTTACCATCACTGGAAGCTAGAAGAGTGAGGGGGGATATGGTGACAGTCTTTAAATTCCTTCATGGTTATGATAGAGTGGATAGGGATGGATATTTTGATATGGCTGGCTCTAGAACTAGAGGTCATAGTTTGAAGCTTGGTAAGAAAACTTCTTCGCAGGATGTAAGGAAATACTTTTTCAGTGTAAGAGTAGTTGATAATTGGAATTGGCTAAGCGAGGAGGTAGTTAATGCTATCTCAATCCATAGTTTTAAGGACAGGTATGATAAGTATGACTAAGTCTACAATGGAACCGATGAGGAAACGGGAAGATACGAGCTTTGGGCTCTTTCCCGTAAACACAATTAGGTAATCACAATTAGGTAATCACACACACACACACACACACACACACACACACACATATATATATATATATATATATATATATATATATATATATATATATATATATATATTATATATATATATATATATGTTTTTCACGAGTGTGACACCAGGACACGAGAAGATAATTCCCCTAATCGGGATTGGGCACGAACAAACATAAAGCAAAGAGAAACCGAGATGGAGTGTTGAGATTTGTCAGATGTGAAGAGATAACAGATGTGTAAGGAGTAAACATCAATATTCTGTATATATATATATATATATATATATATATATATATATATATATATATATATATATATATATATATATATATATATATATATATATATATATATATATATATATATATATATATAATCCTCCTCTCTCTCTCTCTCTCTCTCTCTCTCTCTCTCTCTCTCTCTCTCTCGTGTTTTTCTTCTATAGAAAAATCTTGAGTAGTGAAGGCCAGCGGAAATGTCCTAAGACTTACAGAACGTTGAGCCTGGAATACTTTTATCATGTTTGTTTACAACTGGTGTTTATTTATTTTAGCTGATTATAGGTGAGCCTAGTGTGTTTCCAGCTAGGCCGCCATTTCTTTCCACTTTGTTAGAAAAAGAAAGTGATCATTTGCCTCTGTTGTAATTTTGCTTGGCAGAGTTCACTAAATTTTAATTAAAGTAATGCAGTGTGCATTTTCCTGTGCTTTTGGAAAGGGGAGATGAATTGCAGGTGAAATTTTTGTCACAGTTGTTAGTTAATATTTTCTTGTATGGCCTAGTGTTTATCACCTTTGTCTAGACCCGTGGTTCCCAACGTGAGGTACACTCCCCACCGGGGACAATTTGATTTTTAAGGGGGACAATATAAGAATGTTATTAACAGTGATTTTTTTTTTCCTAGTGAGTGTGAGGGTGCGTGCAATGTGGTGTTTAGTAGTCGTGCCTGTGGTATACCAACCGACGTATTTTGTAGTCGTACTCCGCTATCGTATTAGAGTTGTATTTTCGCTGCCACCACTGTCATGTAGATATTATTATATTCTACTTCTACACTTCAGGCCAGGGCTCAATTGTGCAAGGTGATAATAGATATGCGAAGATACTTAACACTTAATTTATTTAGAAGCGACAGAGTTCCTCTAGGCCTCACTGCCCCCGTCCCCTTAACTTAATGTTGTGTATGAGCGCCAAATTTACTCTTGACCCTTTTTAACACCTCGGGTCAGGCACTTGGTCATACTTCCTCTAATAGGCTTCCAATAGAAGTTGGAACACCCCATAACCTATAGTGTGGGGGCAACTCAACAATACAGGCTTCCCGCCAATTTTCGAGCTTGGTTTTTATAACAAAGAAAGCCACGTGAGAGCTTCTAGCCTGCATGTGGGGGCATCCATGAGCGTGAGCTATGCTGTACGAGTTAATACGTATAGTGCATATACAGTTTGCATATATAAAAAATATGTTTGCGTATGTACATGTGTAATTGGTCCATAAAGTACTTTCCGCCTCATTCATGCACGCGTGTCTCAGTTGACCAGTGAGAGGGCTGGACGCATGTCGACTGGAATCAGTGAGCCAATCAGGTGGTCCAAGTCATATTTTTTTATTTTTTATTTTTTTTTTATTGTGACACCAGGACTGGCCAAAAAAAAAAAAAAATTCTACCCTCATCAGGCCTGGGCACGAAGAAAACATAAAGAGAAATAGAGATGAGGAATGGTGTGACTTGTCAGATGTTAAGGAATAATAAGACATGTGTAACGAATATCCAAGAATATTCGGTGTTGATGTAGGCATAGAAAGAGAACCGTTACCGAAGGAAGACTTAACATCGCACTGTCCAGGACATACTTACTTATCTATGTCCACAAGACCCTTCAGCTGTAGTATCACTAACGCCCAACGGTGGGTTAGATCGTGGGTCTGTTAACTCCCAAATCGAGTATTCAAGCTATTCGGCTACCATTAGCTAAGCAACGCATCTGAGCGCTTGGTTTGCTTCCCAAGTGTGTTTACGTCTGGCCGTGGGCCCATCACAATCTCGTGTTGCTCTGCATTTTTACACTATAATATGTTACTATAATGTTAAACATAATGATGCAATGCAGCATTGCGTGGTTAGTGTTTTAGCTTCGAAATACCACATGTGTTTCAAAATCAAAGTGTTTTTGTTTTAAAGTAGATGCTTTTAGTTACATTTGAAAAGAAAGAATAAAAAAAGAATGAAATACCTCCAATAATTTCAAAGTTATGGCATTTTGAAAGTAGAAAATTTTTTAACTTTTATTTCTCCGTTTTCTATATGTGCTGGAATGTACCTTATTGTTCTAGAGACCTCATATACAGTATAAAGATATATACAGAGTGTATCACCATCACACAACCATTAAAATGCATTCAAGTTTATAAGTTTTTCTCACATTTATGTCTTTCACTCACAAACCCTATGCATAAAATGAGTGGTGCAAACAAAACAAAAATTATCAGCATTTCAGAGGAACATTTAAGATTTAGTTTCATACCCGCTATCCATGATGGACATTCGGCTTCATGCCTCTTCTGCCAAGAATGCTTGACCAACATATCATTGAAACGAGGTCGTCTAGAGGCGCATTGGGGGGGGGGGGGACATAGTGCGTTTGTAAATTCAGATTTAAAGTTAGAAATGTTCAACAATTAAGTCTCTGTTCACTGCACAAAATGTTACTGTCAGTCGTAATCTTGAGGCTAGTTATGAAATCTCTTTACTCATTGCTAAATCTGGAAAAAAATCATACTCTGAGGGAGGAATTATTTAAACCTTCAATATCCACATTTCTCAAAACAGTTCTGGAAAAAAAATGACAAAAGATCTTAAAGCCATGCCACTCAGTAACAATACTGCTAATAGAAGAATGGATGAAATGAGTGAAGATACTGAAATACAACTTGTTGAAAAGCTGAAATCAAGAAAAGTCACTGTACAAGTGGATGGATCAATTCTGATAGACAGTGAGGCCGTATTGCTAACCTATGTAACATGTATTGATAAAGGTGAATTTGCTGAAGAAATGTTATTCTGCAAATCATTAGAGAGCATCACTACCGCCACTGATATGTATAATAAGCTAAAGAAACACTTAGATGGTAATAATATATCAGTGGAAAACATTACATAATGTGCTGCAGATGGTGCTCCTGTCTGTTATGATGGGCAAAAAATGGCTTCTTAAAACTGATGAAACATGAGAATCCAGAAATTCTTCCTGTGCACTGTTATTCACAGAGAGAATTTAGTGTCCAATTATATTTCTTCTGTCCTTAGCGAGCTACTAAAATCAGTTATAAAGTGTATCCATGCTATAGAAGCTAATGCCAAATGTGAACGTCTCTTCAAGCAATTTTGTGAAGATAAAAATGCAGATCATGTGATGAGACTTTTACTTTACATTGAGGTCAGGTGGCTTTCGAATGGGAATTGTTGGAAAAGATTTATGGAACTATGTGATGTTGCTAGTGGATTTTTAAGTGACAAGCCTGAAATGAAGAGTCTGCTAATCGTTGATAGTAAAGCATTTGTGAGTTTTCTTATCTAGCACATATCTTTGAAAAACTGAATATGTTGCATAAACAACTTCAAGGCACACAAAAAAATGTTGATGCGCGAAGATATTTGGCTTCATTACATTTATAAAGTTATGCTAAAAACATTTCTGACATAAATTTTAACCTGTCTCATTGGCTCAAATAATGTGATGTGACTGATGCTGCTGTACTCGATATTGTGGATCATCAGAAAATATTGACCTCTGATTTGAAAGAGTGTCAAATTGATTTTCCAACATGGGTAATGCAGCCAGTGAAGGTAGATCTATCTGATGTTTCAATGCAGTATCAAGGAGAACTCTCGGAAATACAAACTGAATGAGTCAGTTAAAACTTTATTCCATATAAATGGAGCGATGCCTTGGAGAAAGTAAATGCCTAAATTCAAGCAACTTTGCAAGAAAACTGATGTTACCGTTTCCATCTTTTCATATTTACCTGAATGTGGCTCTAGTGCTGTAAATGATTTGCTGCTGAAGAAAAGTATCGACTGGATATCACTCGAGGATACTTGAGACTGAAGCTGATTCAATTGCTGCCTAATATAAAATCTCTCTGCAGTAAGCATGAGGCACAAGGATCGAACTAACTTTAGTCCACATATCTTGAGGTGAGCTCAAATAATATTTTGCATTTGATAGGTACCTCTCCCATATTGTATTGTAATTTAAATGACCAAAGTATTCCATAAAAATTATTTTGTACTTATACAATTCAATTCTCTATTATATGTTTTGAAATTTTATATGCTGTTTTTTTTTTCATATTACTTCATATTGATATTACTCTTTTTTTTCTGTACTTCAGCTGTCCTTTCGATTTTTTATTTTTCTCTTTCATCTATGGCATGTTCTTTGGAAGCTTGTTTAAACTAAGTTATTGGTCTTTTAGGTATCCTCCACGTGAACAGGAGTTTACTTTTTGTATAATAAGAATTATATGTCACAGGGCGGGAATCAGGAATTTAGAGATACTTAGGTAGGGCATGGCCAAATAAAGGTTGGGAACCACTGGACCAGACCATAACATCCCATCAGGCAGTCGAGTCAGATGATCATCGACTGATATGCTCGGGAGAGTCCTCTTTGCTAATTCCTATTCCTTGCTGCTGATGTTGCTTGCTTGGCTATAGAAAACACTATTTACTTAAAAACACCAATACGATTTTTTTTTTTTTTTTTTTTATAGCATGCGTACTATTTCCGTGAAATGTAGGAATGTGCTCACCACCTGACCGAGAGTAGTCAACGCACAACTTTTTTGTTTTGCTGTTAGAAAACCGGTCAGAATCTTGGGAACCTCATGACATATGAAGTACAAAACGCAATGGTCTCATTAGAAAGTCGCTAAGAAAAAGAATGGCTCTCGCTAACATTCAGGTCTTTTAACATAAACTTTCATTTATCTGAATGACTGAAAAAGTAAGAGAAAGCAACTTTAGAGCGTGCATACGAAATGATTATTTTTTAGGGTATACAAAGGGTTGATTTTTCTTGGAGTGCTCTTTTTTTTATCGTTAGGAACTTTCAAATAATCAACAACCTTTTAAATCAAAGGAATGAATTTGGTTGGGGTAGGTTAGTTTAGGTTGTATTAGTTTGTGTGTATATATATATATATAATATATATATATATATATATATATATATATATATATATATATATATATATATACGTATATATATATATCACAAAAAATTTAGTTATGTTAATACTTTAGTAAAAAATTGATTGTCGATAATAGGAGTACCTATTATTATTATTATTATTATTATTATTATTATTATTATTATTATTATTATGTATTAATAGTATTATTATTATTATTATTGTTATTATTATTATTATTATTATTATTATTATTATTATTATTGTTATTATTATTATTATTATTAGATACGCGCACACGCACGCAAAGGCAATAACATATATGTGAAAACATGAAGCATTTTAGCCCTAGGCCGGGATTCGAACCTACGACATGATTAGTGTGCTAAGGCGCTACTAACTATATTACCGAAGACACAAAAGAAGAGATATTCCTCATGGTGAACTGCTAGAGTTATGGAATGAACACAGTTTGTATATGTTCATTTTAACTCCCTTCTATTTTATACCTTCAGTGGTACAGGAGCCATATATATATATATATATATATATATATATATATATATATATATATATATATATATATATATATATATATATATATATATATATATATATATACCTACCGTAGTGATACTACAGCCGACTGGTTGTGATACTACAGCTGAAGGTATATATATATATATATATATATATATATATATATATATATATATATATATATATATATATATATATATATATATATATATATATACCGAGGCTGTTTCACCCTTAAATTGGGGGGTAGCCGACGTCAAGAAGGGAACGTTTGGGGAGAAGTTATATATCAACCGCCCGTTGTGATGCTACAGCTGAAGGATCTTGTGGACTTAGATAAGTCTGTCCTGGACAGTTCGATGTTAAGTCTTCCTTCAGTTACGGTTCTCTTTCTATGCCTACATCAACACCGAATATTCTTAGATATTCGTTACACATGTCTTATAATCCCTTCACATCCGACAAGTCACAACATTCCCCATCTCTATTTCTCTTTGTTTTCTTCGTGGCCAGGCCTGATGAGAATAGATTTTTTCTTTTTGCCTGTCCTGGTGTCACAATCATAATATATATATATATATATATATATATATATATATATATATATATATATATATATATATATATATATATGTGTGTGTGTGTGTGTGTGTGTGTGTGTGTGTGTGTGTGTGTGTGTGTGTGTGTGTGTGTGTGTGTGTGTGTGTGTGTGTGATTACCTAATTGTGATTACCTAATTGTGTTTACGGGAAAGAGCCCAAAGCTCGTATCTTCCCGCCTCCTGATCGGTTCCATTTTATACTTAGTCATACTTATCATACCTGTCCTTAAAACTATGGATTGAGATAGCATTAACTACCTCCTCGCTTAGCCAATTCCAATTATCAACTACTCTTACACTGAAAAAGTATTTCCTTACATCCTGCGAAGAAGTTTTCTTACCAAGCTTCAAACTATGACCTCTAGTTCTAGAGCCAGCCATATCAAAATATCCATCCCTATCCACTCTATCATAACCATGAAGGAATTTAAAGACTGTCACCATATCCCCCCTCACTCTTCTAGCTTCCAGTGATGGTAAGTCTAATTCCCTCAGCCTCTCATCATAACTGAGATTGCGTATTTCTGGCACCAGTTTCGTGGCATGTCTTTGAACTTTTTCAAGCTTAGCTATGTGCTTTTTCAAGTGCGGATTCCAAAAGGGGGCTGCATATTCGAGTTTTGGCCTCACATAGGTTACATAAATATTTCTGAACATTTCCTTGTCCATGTGCCTGAAGGCTACCCTTACATTTGATAAGAATGCATATGCTGCCCTTACTATGCCATTTATATGTATTTCTGGAGACAAATCTGCCAGTATGTTTACTCCTAGATCTCTCTCATTTTCTGTCTCTTGAAGTTGTACTCCAGCCACCGAGTAGTCAAGCCTGGGCCTTCTTGCACTTGTACCCATTCTCATTACCTTACATTTTGAAGTATTGAATTTCATTAGCCACTTTTCTGACCACTCATGCAGATTATTTAGATCCTCCTGAAGTTCTCTACCATTGTTCTCGTTTTTTACTTTCTTCACAATCTTTGCATCATCTGCAAACATATTCATGAATGAATTTACAGACTCTGGTAGGTCATTTACATATACAAGGAACAAAAGTGGCCCTAAAACTGAACCCTGTGGAACTCCACTACTAACTCTTCTCCATTCAGACACTGAGTGTCTTACTCTAACCCTCTGTTCCCTTCCTTCTAAGTAAGTTTTTATCCATTCCAAAACATTTCCACCTATTCTAGCCATTGATTGCAGCTTCCTAATAAGTCTCCCATGTGGAACAGTGTCAAACGCTTTCTGGAAGTCTAGGAATATGCAATCTGCCCAGCCCTCTCTTTCCTGTAAGATTCGGCTTACCTCATCATAAAATTCTAATAAGTTTGTTACTGTTGATCTACCTTCTCTGAAGCCATGTTGCCTCACTGACAAAAAGTTGAAGGATTCCAAGTGAAGAGAGATATGTTTCCTTAGTAGTTTCTCCATAACTTTGCAAACTATGCTGGTCAAGGAAACAGGTCTATAGTTCAGAGCCGTATCCCTCCTTCCCTTTTTGAAGATAGGTATCACATTTGCTTGTTTCCAGCATCTTGGAATCTCCCCCGACTCCAGTGACTCCTTAAATATGATACTTAGTGCCACTGATATTGTGTTTGCGCATTTTTTAAGCACATGAGGGGATATGTCATCGGGACCTGTAGCTTTATGAACATCTAAATCCATCAGCGCTTTGCATACCTCTGTGGCTGTAAGGTTGATGTTCTCTAATACCGGCCCTTGAGCTTCTGTCACTGCAATCTGAGGGGGTGGGGTATTTTCTACTGTAAATACTGACTGAAACTCCTTGTTCAATTCTTTGCAGATCTCTTCATCCGTCTCAGTGATGCTTCCATCCGCTCTCTTTAGCCTTAAAACCTGTTCTTTTACCTTCAGTTTTCCTCTGATAAAGCTGTGGAAAAGCTTGGGATTTTCCTTAGCCTTCCTGGTGATGTCCCTCTCATAATCTCTCTCTGCCTCTCTCCTTTTACTTAGGTAGTCATTTCTTGCTCTTTTGTAGGTTTGCCAGGCATTTATGTTTTTTCTCCTCCTATACCTTTTCCAGCATTTGTCTCTCCACTCCTTAGCTCTTTTACACCCATTATCGAACCATTTCTCTCTGGCATGAATTACACCTACTTTGGTGACAGGTATGCAGCAATCTACTATCTTCCCATATTTCTCACAAAAGATGTCATACATTTCTTGTACAGATTTGTTGTAAAATAAGGTTCTCCAGTCAATAACTGCAAAAAGCTCATTCATTTTGATGTAATCTCCTTTCGGATAGTTCCTCCTCATGTCCTCAGTGCCTCTACTCTCAGGAAGAATATCTTCAATGATATACTCCATCAACAACACACAGTGGTCACTCTTTCCAATTGGTGGTTCATACTCAATTTTTTCAATATCCAACACATTATCTGTGAACACTAGATCAAGTAGTGATGGCTCATCCCCTCCTGGCCCTTGTTGGTTACATTACATGTTGGTGTAGGAAATTCCCTTGTACGCAATCTAGGAATCTTGCCCCGAATGAGTCCTCACCACTGTGTGGGTCAAGATTTATCCAATCTATCTCTTTATGATTAAAGTCTCCCATAATCAAAATCCTACATTTTTTTCCCGTGCCATGTTAACAACTGAGTTTATGACTTCAGTAGTACCTATATGACTTTCCTCATAAACTTCAAGCCTATTTTGGTTCCTTGGTGGGTTGTATACAACAGTTATGTGTGTGTGTGTGTGTGTGTGTGTGTGTTTAATTACCTAATTGTGCATCCGGGAAAGAGTCCCAAACTAGTAACTTCCCGTCTATTGATCTGTTCCATATTGTACTTAGTGATACTTATCATGCTTGTCCGTAAAACTATGGATTGAGTTAGCATTAACTACCTCCTCTCTTAGCGAATTCCAATTATCAAGTATTCTTACACTAATAAAAAGTACTGCCTTACATCCTGCAAAGAAGTTTTCTTACAAAGCTTCAAACTATGACCTCTATTTCTAGTGCCAGCCATAATAAAATATCGATGTGTATGTATGTATGTATGTATGTATGTATGTATGTATGTATGTATGTATGTATGCATATATGTATTTATGCGCATAAATTTATGAACATTCTGAATCACTGATATCTTTTTTTTTTTTTTAAGAAATAACAGATGACATCCTTATTTGAAAACCAAATAAATGTCAACAGCTTCAGGCAGCAAAAACAACATAGCATTGTACATGAAGACAGGCGTCAAACCATCTTTGATTCAACATTTCCAAATCTGAGAATGCAGTTATAGCTCTAAAAGACAAGGCACGAAAGATAAATTAGGAATGCTTCCCCGTGTGTGCAGATATATATATATATATATATATATATATATATATATATATATATATATATATATATATATATATATTATATATATATATATATATATATATATATATATTTATATATAACCTATTAAGCACATTACATATGTGAAAACATGAATCATTTTTTACCCCGACCGGGGTAAATTTAATTCAATTCCCAATCTCATTCGGGCCATGAAATAACCTATTAAGCACATTACATATGTGAAGCCACGAGTGAGGTTTGGGAATCTGTAATATGAACATAGTGGCATTCAGTTAGAATGCGTTCATTCCTAAGTATAGCAGATATAAGCTATAAGGTTGGATTCCTTTTAACCTTCTGTGGTGTAGTGGTAGCGCCTTGACTTATTAATCATAAGTCCTAGGTTCGAGTCCCGGTCGGGGTAAAAAATTATTCATGTTTTCACATATGTAATATGCTTAATAGGTTATTTCATGGCCCGAATGAGATTGGGAATTGAATTAAATGCTAAAATGAAGCCACGAGTGAGGTTGGGGAATCTGTAATATGAACATAGTGGCATTCAGTTAGAATGCGTTCATTCCTAAGTATCGCAGATATAAGCTATAAGGTTGGATTCCTTTTAACCTTCTGTGGTGTAGTGGTAGCGCCTTGACTTAGTAATCATAAGTCCTAGGTTCGAGTCCCGGTCGGGGTAAAAAATGATTCATATATATATATATATATATATATATATATATATATATATATATATATATATATATATATATATATATATATATATATATATATATATATATATATATATATATATAT
>JAXCGZ010013802.1:37500-54037 GCA_037179515.1 Halocaridina rubra | reverse complement strand
AGATATCTATACCTTCCTCTCCAAGACTCTTCCATACCTCCACTGGCATCTTATCAGGTCCTGCTGCCTTTCCATTTTTCATTTTCCTTACTGCCCACTCTACCTCTCTTCTAGCCACTGTTGTTGTAACTGCTTCATTTGGAAGTTCATCTTCAAATACTGCTCTTGGGTTCTCTTCATTTAGTAATCCTTCAAAATAAGTTTCCTATCTGCTTTTTATTTCATCCTCTTCTGCTATAACTACATAGTTATCCTTTATTTGTCTTACTTGGGTCAAGTCCTTGGTTGCAGCATCTCGGGCCTTGGCAATTAGCCAAATTTTATTCTCTCCTTCTGGTGTTTCCAGCTCTTTATAGACTTCATTCAAAATCTCTGCCTTTGCTTTTGCTACTGCTCTCCTTGCCTCCTTCTTTGCCTTCTTGTGTTTTTCTTTATTCTGCTCCAGGCCCGATAAATCTGCCTTTTTCTTAGCTTCTTTCTTGTTCTTCACCCAATCTTGCACTTCCTCATTCCACCACCATGACTCTTTATCATTTGGGGGTTTCCTTCCTGATGACTTTCCAAGTACCTCCTCACCAATCCTCAAAATCACCTTACTATTCTCTGGCCACCATTCTTGTACATCTTCATGCAACCTTATCGCTTCCAACACTCTTCCCTTGAACATAGCTCTCAGCTCTGCATCTTTCAATCTCCGCCACTTTATCTTTGGGTCCATCCTCGGCTTCTTACTTTTCCTACATTTCCTGAGCCTGCAATCAGTTACTACTATCCTATGTTGCACTGCTACACTCTCCCCATTTATTACTTTACAGTTGCTAATCTCCTTCAAATGGTCTCTCCTTCACAACAATAAGTCTATCTGGCTCTCCCTTCCACCACTACTGTATGTAATCAATCTGTTTTCCTTTTTCTCAAAGAATGTGTTGACCAAAGCCAGATCAAATGCCACTGCAAAATCAATCACTCTCTCTCCCCCCTCATTTCTCTCACCCACCCCCCCAGCCCCCATGAACTCTACCTACCCCAGCCCTCCAAATTCCCAAGTGGCCATTTAGATCTCCTCCTAAAATTACCCTCTCCCTTATAGGAATTGTTCTAAGCTCCTGGTCCATCTCCTCCCAAAATGTATCCTTCACCTCTGCTGAACAACCAGTTTGTGGGGCATAGGCACATACCACATTGACTACAATTTTTCCCATTCCCGGCATTAAACTTATAATTCTGTCACTCTTTCTATTCACACCAAGTAAGCTTTCCCTCAGGTCTTTGGATAGTATTATTCCTACACCATGCCTCCCTTCCTCATTTGCTCCACTATAGAACAATTTGCAACCCTCACCCAGTTCCCTCGCCTTATTTCCTTTCAACCTGGTCTCCTGCACACAAAGCACTCCAATTCTCCTCCTCTCCATCAGGTCCACCAATTCTCGCCCCTTCCCAGTCATCGTCCCCACATTAAGAGTGCCCACTCGCAGCACCACCTCTGATACTCTCCCTCGAGCTTGCCTCTTTAACCCAGCCTGCCCATGACTGGGTAGCCCTTGCTGTTTTCCCGGAGGGGTCAGGCGAAGCCCCAATGCGTCGCCTAAAGGGAACGCCCTAGTATGGTGACTATTCTCGTTACATGTACTGGCCATATTTTGGCTTTGGCAAAATTTTTATGGCCGGATGCCCTTCCTGCCCCCAATCCTCCACATCTACCCGGGCTTGGGACCGGCACCAAGTTGAGGCTGGCTTGCCCCCCTCAGTGGTTGAGTATATATATATATATATATATATATATATATATATATATATATATATATATATATATATATATATATATATATATATATATATATATATATATATATATATATATATATATATATATATATATATATATATATATATATATATATATATATGTATATATATATATATATATATATATATATATATATATATATATATATATATATATATATATATATATATATATATATATATATATATATATATATATATATATAAAATATAAATATATATATATATATATATATATATATATATATATATATATATATATATATAAAACCAAATAAGCACATGACATATGTGAAAACATGAATAATTTTTATAAGTATAGCAGATATAAGCTATAAGGTTGGATTCCTTTTAACCTTCTGTGGTATAATTGGTAGCGCCTTGACTTAGTAATTATAAGTCCTAGGTTCAAGTCCCGGTCGGGGTAAAAAAAATATTCATATATATATATATATATATATATATATATATATATATATATATATATATATATATATATATATATATATATCTTTTGTGCATTATTCTCTCTGTTTATTTGTCTATCTGTATGCTGTATTTATATGTATTATCACATCTCCATTATTCCGTAGAGGATCGTCGAAATGATCCTACCTTACCTTAATTATTCTGTTAGAGGCTTGTCGACAAACGCCATTTAGTTTTGCTGCATCTAGGCATCTGTTACTCCTCTCACACTTGCTATTTGTTAGAGAATGCTGAATAGTACGGTTTGGTGGCATGCTTCGCAACCATGACACATAGGCAGAAGATATATTACAATAGGCCATATCATGCAAAATATCTGTCCCATTAATCTTTGCGTTCTGTAGCAATTATATGAAAAGAAAAGAAAAAGTTTTTAATCACACGTAGGAGCGTCAGATGCGTTTATGAAATCCATTTGTGTGTGTGTAGCTAACTAACAATATGGTATCCTAGGTTTACACTGTTTAAGAAATCGGGCCTAAGTCATCCAGTGACTTTGAAACTGATTAGAAAAGGTAAAGTTCCCTGTTTATTTATTTATTTTTTTTCATTTTCACTTATAGCCAAGTTAGATGCTTTGTTACACATGAAGATGCTAATTTCAAAACTAATTTCAACGTAAGGCAAATGAAGTAACGGTCTAAAGTTAAAAAGTAAAATGTGAAAGGGTAAACCAGTAGAAGAATTTATAATTATACCTTATCCTTAGCCAGCTTGAGAAGGTAGTAAGCTGGTTCGTAGAAATAAATTTGATTCTCTTGTTGGGAAATTAACTCCCCCAAAAAGCTGGAACCACTTCGGGCTGATGATGCCACTAATATTACAACTTTCACTGGAACACCTTGGGATGACACTTGCCTGAAAACAAAGAAACACATAGATACATTTAGACATCAAATATAATTAAGGCTTCATTACAAAGAAACACATAAATACATTTAGACATCAAATATAATTAGGGCTTCATTTGAAAGTTCTTTCCTCTGAAAAGGATCATTTTTTCTTATTTTTATATTCTAAGAACTTGAGCCTTGTCCTCCATATCTCTGGGTTCTCTGTACTTTGACTGTTTTTTCTGTCTGTCGTTTTCATGTGTTTGACATTACCTCATCTCTGCTTTGTCCTTAACCTTTTTCTTTTCCTTCGTCTTGGTATTTTCTCGTGCCCGGGCCTTTATGGATGAGGGCAGTTTCTGCCTGTCCCGGTGTCACACTCATAAAGGAAAAAATGCAAAAATTTTATTCCGTTATTGTTTATATTTGTTTTCCTTTCATGCATAACATTAACATACCTTCCTTTTACAATGTCCCACTCAAGAGCTGTTTCCTTGAAATTACTGGACATTATTTCTTTATAGGTTGACGTCGTTGTAGTCAGTCGTGTCTTGTTTTTCCTCATAACCTCCTTCAGTCTCTCCTTCCCCTTCTCTCCCAGAGAACATTTTGACTGGCAGTAAGTCATGAAGCGGTGGATTATCTGTAGAGGTCAACCTCTTATTACAAAGGAGTTATCCTCTGACTGGAACTCACTACTTGATCTAGTGTTCACAGATAATGTGTTGGATATTGAAAAAATTGAGTATGAACCACCAATTGGAAAGAGTGACCACTGTGTGTTCTTGATGGAGTATATCATTGAAGATATTCTTCCTGAGAGTAGAGGCACTGAGGACATGAGGAGGAACTATCCGAAAGGAGAATACATCAAAATGAATGAGCTTTTTGCAGTTATTGACTGGAGAACCTTATTTTACAACAAATCTGTACAAGAAATGTATGACATCTTTTGTGAGAAAAATGGGAAGATAGTAGATTGCTGCATACCTGTCACCAAAGTAGGTGTAATTCATGCCAGAGAGAAATGGTTCGATAATGGGTGTAAAAGAGCTAAGGAGTGGAGAGACAAATGCTGGAAAAGGTATAGGAGGAGAAAAAACATAAATGCCTGGCAAACCTACAAAAGAGCAAGAAATGACTACCAAAGTAAAAGGAGAGAGGCAGAGAGAGACTATGAGAGGGACATCACCAGGAAGGCTAAAGAAAATCCCAAGCTTTTCCACAGCTTTATCAGAGGAAAACTGAAGGTAAAAGAACAGGTTTTAAGGCTAAAGAGAGCGGATGGAAGCATCACTGAGACGGATGAAGAGATCTGCAAAGAATTGAACAAGGAGTTTCAGTCAGTATTTACAGTAGAAAATACCCCACCCCCTCAGATTGCAGTGATAGAAGCTCAAGGGCCGGTATTAGAGAACATCAACCTTACAGCCACAGAGGTATGCAAAGCGCTGATGGATTGAGATGTTCATAAAGCTACAGGTCCTGATGACATATCCCCTCATGTGCTTAAAAATGCGCAAACACAATATCAGTGGCACTAAGTATCATATTTAAGGAGTCACTGGAGTCGGGGGAGATTCCAAGATGCTGGAAACAAGCAAATGTGATACCTATCTTCAAAAAGGGAAGGAGGGATACGGCTCTGAACTATAGACCAGTTTCCTTGACCAGCATAGTTTGCAAAGTTATGGAGAAACTACTAAGGAAACATATCTCTCTTCACTTGGAATCCTTCAACTTTTTGTCAGTGAGGCAACATGGCTTCAGAGAAGGTAGATCAACAGTAACAAACTTATTAGAATTTTATGATGAGGTAAGCCGAATCTTACAGGAAATAGAGGGCTGGGCAGATTGCATATTCCTAGACTTCCAGAAAGCGTTTGACACTGTTCCACATGGGAGACTTATTAGGAAGCTGCAATCAATGGCTAGAATAGGTGGAAATGTTTTGGAATGGATAAAAACTTACTTAGAAGGAAGGGAACAGAGGGTTAGAGTAAGACACTCAGTGTCTGAATGGAGAAGAGTTAGTAGTGGAGTTCCACAGGGTTCAGTTTTAGGGCCACTTTTGTTCCTTGTATATGTAAATGACCTACCAGAGTCTGTAAATTCATTCATGAATATGTTTGCAGATGATGCAAAGATTGTGAAGAAAGTAAAAAACGAGAACAATGGTAGAGAACTTCAGGAGGATCTAAATAATCTGCATGAGTGGTCAGAAAAGTGGCTAATGAAATTCAATCCTTCAAAATGTAAGGTAATGAGAATGGGTACAAGTGCAAGAAGGCCCAAGCTTGACTACTCGGTGGCTGGAGTACAACTTCAAGAGACAGAAAATGAGAGAGATCTAGGAGTAAACATACTGGCAGATTTGTCTCCAGAAATACATATAAATGGCATAGTAAGGGCAGCATATGCATTCTTATCAAATGTAAGGGTAGCCTTCAGGCACATGGACAAGGAAATGTTCAGAAATATTTATGTAACCTATGTGAGGCCAAAACTCGAATATGCAGCCCCCTTTTGGAATCCGCACTTGAAAAAGCACATAGCTAAGCTTGAAAAAGTTCAAAGACATGCCACGAAACTGGTGCCAGAAATACGCAATCTCAGTTATGATGAGAGGCTGAGGGAATTAGACTTACCATCACTCGAAGCTAGAAGAGTGAGGGGGGATATGGTGACAGTCTTTAAATTCCTTCATGGTTATGATAGAGTGGATAGGGATCGATATTTTGATATGGCTGGCTCTAGAACTAGAGGTCATAGTTTGAAGCTTCGTAAGAAAACTTCTTTGCAGGATGTAAGGAAATACTTTTTCAGTGTAAGAGTAGTTGATAATTGGAATTGGCTAAGCGAGGAGGTAGTTAATGCTATCTCAATCCATAGTTTTAAGGACAGGTATGATAAGTATGACTAAGTATAAAATGGAACCGATCAGGAGACGGGAAGATACGAGCTTTGGGCTCTTTCCCGTAAACACAATTAGATCATCACAGTTAGGTAATCACACACACACACAAACTAATTAATTTATATTAATTTAAATTAATTTATATTAATTTGATAGATAGTTTTGATACACGAAATAATTGAATAATTAAATAAATACCAAAAATACACCTGTCAACAGTACTGAGTTAAGTTGCCAAGTAGTACAGCTGTCTTATTTTCTTCATTTTTTTCTTTTCTTTTAGCTTTCTCTTTTACTATTTTTTTTTGTATATATATTGAGTTAAATGTAAAGTCTGATGCTGTGATAACATATCTTGGTTAGCAAGTGAGTTTATCAGTTAAGAAGAATACATAGCAGAAACAGGTGGGTGCCTCCTCAGAAACAAATTCGAATTTTCCTTCAGGGTTGACTTTGTTTTTGTTGCATTTTTTTCTTTTTCTTTTTATCCTCAAATTACCATAGTCATATTTTTTAAGTTAAGATGTGTGTTACCAGAATAGAGATAAATTGAGTCACTAAATAGAACTTATATGGAGATATAAAAATTCTGTGTGAAGCTTAAATAACACCTTTTCTCTCTTTTTTTTCTCTTTCTCGTCTTCTTTCTATATTCTGTGAGAGGGAGAACATAAAAATGAGGCCATCTCTGTCCCAAACCTCTCCCACCCATGGGTTGGGAGGAGGGGTAGCAATTAGGAGACTAAAACAGAAAATCAAGGATTTAGAGGCAATGGTTATAAGCCTTGATGATAAAATTCGGAATATGGGTAGAGAAATGAAAGAGAATGAAACACTCAGAGAAGAAATAAGATCTTTGGAGGAAGCAAATAAAGCACAAGGACAGGAGAGACGGGAACTAGAAAAAAGAATATAGAAGCTGGAAGGGGAAAAGAGTGAACTAGAAACTAGAATTTCTAAACAAGAAGATAAAAACAAACAGCTAGATGACAACCTAAATAAATTAGATGTTAGTTCACTGCTCTCTTCTGAGAGAGAAGAGCTTGCAGCTTGGAATGTCCAGATTAAGGAAAACATTGAACAGTTTAGAAAAGAGCATGGCAGGGTAGACTTGAAGAAAATAAAGCTAGGGTTGTAGACCTGATAAGAACGCTTGGAGTAGTTTGTGTTCCTGAGGATATTATAAACATACACCAACTAGGCAAATATTCAAGGGAAGGAAAGCCGAGACCAACAAAAGTAACCTTTGAGAGAGGGGAAACATGTAGAGAAATATTGTTGAGAAAAAAACGTCTAAAAGACCTTCAAGAATTCAAAGAAGTGTTCATTAGACGATACATAACACAGGAAGAGATGGGAAAGATCAAAAACTTGTTGGAAGAGGCAAGAAAGTTAAATGAGGAAAGGAATGAAGAAGAGAAGAAAAATTTTCATTTCAGAGTTCTTCTAGACAAAGAGGAGATAAAGAAGATAATGACAGAAGATCAGGGGATGGGGACTCATTAAGATTGTTATACACAAATGCTGATGGATTAACTGCTAAGGCAGTTGAATTAAAAGATAGGATTCACAACAGTAAGGCAGATATAGTAGCAATTACAGAGACTAAGTTGAGTGAGGACATAAACAGTGTCACAGAATTTCCTAAGGCCTTCAGAATATTAAGGGTTGAAAGATCTGAGAGGACTGGTGGAGGGATAGCACTGCTCATAATTGAAAGGATTCAAGTTGAAGAAATAAACTTTGCAATAGAAAGTGAGTTCAAGGAATTTCTTGTTGCTCGCATGAATACTGGGTCAAAGAGCATAATAATAACTGTTGTATATAACCCACCAAGGAACCAGAATAGGCTTGAAGTTTATGAGGAAAGTCATATAGGTACTATTGAAGTCATAAACTCAGTTGTTAACATGGCACGGGAGAGAAAATGTAGGATTTTGATTATGGGAGATTTTAATCATAAAGAAATAGATTGGATAAATCTTGACCTACACAGTAGTGAGGACTCATTCGGGGCAAGATTCCTAGGTTGCGTACAAGGGAATTTCCTACACCAACATGTAATGGAACCAACGAGGGCCAGGGGTGGGGATGAGCCATCACTACTTGATCTAGTATTCACAGATAATGTGTTGGATATTGAAAAAATTGAGTATGAACCACCATTTGGAAAGAGTGACCACTGTGTGTTCTTGATGGAGTATATCATTGAAGATATTTTGCCTGAGAGTAGAGGCACTGAGGACATGAGGAGGAACTATCCGAAAGGAGATTACATCAAAATGAATGAGCTTTTTGCAGTTATTGACTGGAGAACCTTATTTTACAACAAATCTGTACAAGAAATGTATGACATCTTTTGTGAGAAATATGGGAAGATAGTAGATTGCTGCATGCCTGTCACCAAAGTAGGTGTAATTCATGCCAGAGAGAAATGGTTCGATAATGAGTGTAAAAGAGCTAATAATATATATAATAATAATAATAATAAGACTTTATTTCCAACGTACATTGGGTATTCAAATATGGGTGTACTATTAAAATTTACAAGTAAAATCTTCCTTTAAGAGTAACTTCTTAAGATTATATTTAAAAGTATACACTGAACCAGCATTTTTTAGTTCTCTGGGAAGCTGATTATATAAATGAGGTCCACGAATGTTTATATCTCTTGAGCCAATATCAGTTTTAGACCTTCGTACTAATAAATCTTCCCCTTGACGGGTAGTTAACCCGGTAACTGAGCTTACTGTAGAAAAATTATACAAGCAATCAGAAAGATTGTTTCTTAGTATATTAAAAACAAAGGTACATATATCAAAAACATATTTATCTCTAATCTTTATCCATTCTAGATCTTTTAAAACAGGAGAGATGTGCTCGTATTTTCTTACATTGCCAACAGCCACTCGTGCTGCAAAGTTTTGTAACTTTTGTATTCTTTGTAATTGAGTCTTATTTGTACATCCCCAAACTTTGAGACAGTAATTAATTAAACTCATAGCTAAGGACTGGACAATTATTATACGAGTTGATGTTTCAAATGAGTCTTTTACCCTATTTAGATATATTAGAGAACCCATTACTTTTTTATAAATTTCATCTATATGCATTTCAAAATTCATGTAACGGTCAAAATAGACACCTAGGTTCTTTACCGAGTTCATTGGCTTAATGATATTACCGTTAAAATTTATATGAAGATTGTCATCAACTTCTGATAATAATTGTCTGGATCCGATAAGAATAGATTGGGTTTTAGTTTCATTAAGTAACAGACCATTTTTTAGAAAGTAACGTTTAGCCATATACAAAATTTCTTCTGCTCTACGAATAATATTTTCTAAATCATTAATTTCTCCTTCAATTAAGATTTGAGTATCGTCAGCATATTGAATGACATAACAGTTAGGTAAATATTTTACTAGATCGTTTACATATATTAGAAAAAGTATAGGTCCTAGGATCGATCCCTGAGGGACCCCAAACAATACCTTCTTGCGACTTGAAACTACATCTTTTATTCTGACTGACTGGTAGCGGTTTTTTAAATAGTTCTCGAACCAGCTTGGGTCAATGTTCATTTTTTTGCATTTTTCTAATAAGATGGTATGGTGTACACTATCAAAAGCTTTAGAAAGATCGAGTAGTAGTAGCAATGATCTTTTCTTATTATCTATATTTTTGTATATTTCATCTGATATTTTCAATAAGGCAGTTTCAGTTGATAATTTTGGCCTGAAACCGTGTTGACTTTTTGCAATAAGTTTATTTTTTTCAAGAAACTCACTTAACTGATTTGCAACAATCTTTTCAAGTATCTTTGATAAAATTGGTAGTAAAGAGATTGGTCTATAGTTAGAGACGTCGTCAGGATTTCCATTTTTAAAACCAGGAATTACATGGGGATTTTTCCATAAATCTGGGTAAATATTGGTAACTATGAAAGTATTGATTATTACCGTCAGATAATAAGCTATTACAAATAATGAATCTCTAATAAAACGAAAACAAAGGAGTGTAGAGACAAATGCTGGAAAAGGTATAGGAGGAGAAAAAACATAAATGCCTGGCAAACCTACAAAAGAGCAAGAAATGACTACCAAAGTAAAAGGAGAGAGGCAGAGAGAGACTATGAGAGGGACATCACCAGGAAGGCTAAAGAAAATCCCAAGCTTTTCCACAGATTTATCAAAGGAAAACTGAAGGTAAAAGAACAGGTTTTAAGGCTAAAGAGAGCGGATGGAAGCATCACTGAGACGGATGAAGAGATCTGCAAAGAATTGAACAAGGAGTTTCAGTCAGTATTTACAGTAGAAGATACTCCACCCCCTCAGATTGCAGAGATAGAAGCTCAAGGGCCGGTATTAGAGATCATCAACCTTACAGCTACAGAGGTATGCAAAGCGCTGATGGATTTAGATGTTCATAAAGCTACAGGTCCTGATGACATATCCCCTCATGTACTTAAAAAATGCGCAAACTCAATATCAGTGGCACTAAGTATCATATTTAAAAAGTCACTAGAGTCAGGGGAGATTCCAAGATGCTGGAAACAAGCAAATGTGATACCTATCTTCAAAAAGGGAAGGGGGGATACGGCTCTGAACAATAGACCAGTTTCCTTGACCAGCATAGTTTGCAAAGTTATGGAGAAACAACTAAGGAAACATATCTCTCTTCACTTGGAATCCTTCAACTTTTTGTCAGTGAGGCAACATGGCTTCAGAGAAGGTAGATCAACAGTAACAAACTTATTAGAATTTTATGATGAGGTAAGCCAAATCTTACAGGAAAGAGAGGGCTGGGCAGATTGCATATTCCTAGACTTCCAGAAAGCATTTGACACTGTTCCACATGGGAGACTTATTAGGAAGCTGCAATCAATGGCTAGAATAGGTGGAAATGTCTTGAAATGGATAAAAACTTACTTAGAAGGAAGGGAACAGAGGGTTAGAGTAAGACACTCAGTGTCTGAATGGAGAAGAGTTAGTAGTGGAGTTCCACAGGGTTCAGTTTTAGGGCCACTTTTGTTCCTTGTATATGTAAATGACCTATCAGAGTCTGTAAATTCATTCATGAATATGTTTGCAGATGATGCAGAGATTGTGAAGAAAGTAAAAAACGAGAACAATGGTAGAGAACTTCAGGAGGATCTAAATAGTCTGATGAGTGGTCAGAAAAGTGGCTAATGAAATTCAATACTTCAAAATGTAAGATAATGAGAATGGGTACAAGTGCAAGAAGGCCCAAGCTTGACTACTCGGTGGCTGGAGTATAACTTCAAGAGACAGAAAATGAGAGAGATCTAGGAGTAAACATACTGGCAGATTTGTCTCCAGAAATGCATATAAATGGCATAGTAAGGGCAGCATATGCATTCTTATCAAATGTAAGGGTAGCCTTCAGGCACATGGACAAGGAAATGTTCAGAAATATTTATGTAACCTATGTGAGGCCAAAACTCGAAAATGCAACCCCCTTTTGGAATCCACACTTGAAAAAGCACATAGCTAAGTTTGAAAAAGTTCAAAGACATGCCACGAAACTGGTGCCAGAAATACGCAATCTCAGTTATGATGAGAGGCTGAGGGAATTAGACTTACCATCACTCGAAGCTAGAAGAGTGAGGGGGGATATGGTGACAGTCTTTAAATTGCTTCATGGTTATGATAGAGTGGATAGGGATCAACATTTTGAGATGGCAGGCTCTAGAACTAGAGGTCATAGTTTGAAGCTTCGCAAGAAAACTTCTTTGCAGGATGTAAGGAAATACTTTTTCAGTGTAAGAGTAGTTGATAATTGGAATTGGCTAAGCGAGGAGGTAGTTAATGCTATCTCAATCCATAGTTTTAAGGACAGGTATGATAAGTATCACTAAGATAAAATGGAACCGATCAGGAGACGGGGAGATACGAGCTTTGGGCTCTTTCCCGTAAACTCAATTAGGTAAATACAATTAGGTAAGTACACAAACACACACACACACAGATACACACATGCGCGCGCGCACGCGCCTGGATGCACACACGTCCTGATGACATATCCCCTCATGTGCTTAAAAAATGCGCAAACACAATATCAGTGGCACTAAGTATCATATTTAAGGAGTCACTGGAGTCGGGGGAGATTCCAAGATGCTGGAAACAAGCAAATGTGATACCTATCTTCAAAAAGGGAAGGAGGGATACGGCTCTGAACTATAGACCAGTTTCCTTGACCAGCATAGTTTGCAAACTTATGGAGAAACTAATAAGGAAACATATCTCTCTTCACTTGGAATCCTTCAACTTTTTGTCAGTGAGGCAACATGGCTTCAGAGAAGGAAGATCAACAGTAACAAACTTATTAGAATTTTATGATGAGGTAAGCCAAATCTTACAGGAAAGAGAGGGCTGGGCAGATTGCATATTCCTAGACTTCCAGAAAGCGTTTGACACTGTTCCACATGGGAGACTTATTAGGAAGCTGCAATCAAAGGCTAGAATAGGTGGAAATGTCTTGGAATGGATAAAAACTTACTTAGAAGGAAGGGAACAGAGGGTTAGAGTAAGACACTCAGTGTCTGAATGGAGAAGAGTTAGTAGTGGAGTTCCACAGGGTTCATTTTTAGGGCCACTTTTGTTCCTTGTATATGTAAATGACCTACCAGAGTCTGTAAATTCATTCATGAATATGTTTGCAGATGATGCAAAGATTGTGAAGAAAGTAAAAAACGAGAACAATGGTAGAGAACTTCAGGAGGATCTAAATAATCTGCATGAGTGGTCAGAAAAGTGGCTAATGAAATTCAATCCTTCAAAATGTAAGGTAATGAGAATGGGTACAAGTGCAAGAAGGCCCAAGCTTGACTACTCGGTGGCTGGAGTACAACTTCAAGAGACAGAAAATGAGAGAGATCTAGGAGTAAACATACTGGCAGATTTGTCTCCAGAAATACATATAAATGGCATAGTAAGGGCAGCATATGCATTCTTATCAAATGTAAGGGTAGCCTTCAGGCACATGGACAAGGAAATGTTCAGAAATATTTATGTAACCTATGTGAGGCCAAAACTCGAATATGCAGCCCCCTTTTGGAATCCGCACTTGAAAAAGCACATAGCTAAGCTTGAAAAAGTTCAAAGACATGCCACGAAACTGGTGCTAGAAATACGCAATCTCGGTTATGATGAGAGGCTGAGGGAATTAGACTTGCCATCACTCGAAGCTAGAAGAGTAAGGGGGGATATGGTGACAGTCTTTAAATTCCTTCATGGTTATGATAGAGTGGATAGGGATCGATATTTCGATATGGCTGGCTCTAGAACTAGAGGTCATAATTTGAAGCTTCGTAAGAAAACTTGTTTGCAGGATGTAAGGAAATACTTTTTCACTGTAAGAGTAGTTGATAATTGGAATTCGCTAAGCGAGGAGGTAGTTAATGCTATCTCAATCCATAGTTTTAAGGACAGGTACGATAAGTATCACTAAGTCTAAAAATGGAACCGATCAGGAGACGGGAAGATGCGAGCTTTGGGCTCTTTCCCGTAAACACAATTAGGTAATCACAATTAGGTAATCACGAACGCATGGAAGCACACACGCACACACGAACGCACACACACACACGCACGCACGAACGCACACAAACACACACATACATAAATTAATGCTTGTAATATGGAAGAGTAAAAGATAAAGCAAAGAAAAAATTAAAATGGAAATTGGAAAAGAAAAATCAGATATCGATAAAAATATAACAATAATTGAAATATTGCAAAAATTTAAATGAAAATGATAGTAATAATAATAATAAAAAAAAAATATGAAAATGAGAATATTATTTAATTTTAAAATTATTATCTTTATAATATTTTACCTCCATGTACAGCTTTCTATAGATTATTGATGCTTGCATGTACTGGCTAAACCATGATATACAGACTATGTCTGTCGTAGTAGCACAGATGTTTAAGGCAACATGAATTTGTAACTTATGAACAGAGTTCGAGTCCCTTGATGTCCAATAATAAACTCGTACATGATAGTATATATATATATATATATATATATATATATATATATATATATATATATATATATATATATATATATATATATATATATATATATATATATATATATATATATATATATATATATATATACGTAGATAGATAGATAGGTAGATAGATAGATAGATAGATAGATAGATAGATAGAATACGAATAACACTGACTGTCACCATACTGACTAAAATGGTAGGAAGAGGCCCTTTAAAGAAACCAACGTAAAAAATATTTGAAAATTTATATATTACTTTGAGAAAGTGACCAGATAAGCTCACGAGATTAATAAGTACTTCAAATGCATTTAACATTGCTTTCTTTAGTGGGCGTTTCCTATCATATATATATATATATATATATATATATATATATATATATATATATATATATATATATATATATATATATATATATATATATATATATATATATATATATATATATATATATATATATATATATATATATATATATATATATATATATATATATATATATATATATATATATATATATATATATATATATATATATATATATATATAATAAATGTATATATATATATATATATATATATATATATATATATATATATATATATATATATATATATATATATATATATATATATATATATATATATATATATATATAATAAATGTATATATATATATATATATATATATATATATATATATATATATATATATATGTATGTATATATATATATACATATATATATATATATATATATATATATATATATATATATATATATATATATATATATATATATATATATATATATATATATATATATATATATATATCATCCATCCATATACCAAAGTTATATTCCCCCTTATATGGGAGTTGGCTATTTTGTGGGAAGTAAATACAGAGGAGGGGATTCAAAGTCCCCTTGCTCCGCCCCATTTAGTCGACTTTTACGATACGTAGAGAAGAAGGGAGGAAGTAACCTTACCCCCTCCATCAGGGGGTAATTTTTTAATCTCTAAACATATCCATGCTGTTGTGAATGAATATTTATTTGATCTAAACTTATCTTCGTTGCTGTAAACTTTCTTTTATAAGCTTCACACTTATCTTTGATGTAAACATGTCTTAGCTTATCATTACAGTACAAAATATGGGAGTGACTATTATCACCGAACAGTGATATTACAGACGACGTTATTATCACCATCTCATAAAGGCAATTGAGAAGCAACAATAAATTATTTTAGATTCTCGGTGAAAATACCGAAAAAACATATTATCACCGACCGATGATAACAAAGCCACTGTTCTTTTCACTGTGCGGTGACTAGATTAGGTTAGGTTAGATTAGGTTATTTTAGGTTAGGTTCTTTTCACTGTGCGGTGACTATAATGGAATCAGTAATATCACTGTACGGTGATAATACACACAGCCATATAATATTATTTATCAGTAATGACTTGGGAGAATTCTCTCACCTCTTGTGATCCCTCCTCTTAAGTCACCTTTTAGGTGACAGAAGAAATTTCCCCAGCGGTGGAGACATGTATTCAATCATATTTCTTGCGTACTGCAAGGGATCGCAGTGACGCAGTGGTTAGAGAAATCGACACAGATGACAGACATGCAATGGAGCCCACTTTGGGACGGTTGGATTGGCATCTAAGTTTAATTCCTCAGCTCAAAGCATAAATATATATATATATATATATATATATATATATATATATATATATATATATATATATATATATATATATATATATATATATATATATATATATATAAAATTTCCAATCGACATCTTTTTCTCTTCTCCACGCCTTTGCCGACGATTCAGTCCTAAATATATTCTTTACCTTCCCCTCACGTTCTTCGTCTGCTGCTCGACATCAATATTGTATTACTCTTTCTTCAATTCTCAACTTCGTTTTACAAAGAGTATCTGTAAATCCAATACTCCTTCCCCAATCCTTTCAGATCTGTCAGCCCTCATTACTTGGTAATCTCAGAAAAAAATAGTACTGTATATTTTTGCATTTAATTTTGTACTGGAATTGCCATCATATTTTGCGTTACCAGTTACCCCATCGGCATTTGTGTTAAGTAACTATAATGTGGTTGTACCCCTCGGTTTCCTTATATTTTCTTGATCATCCGTTTTGTTGGAGGGACCCTGAAACATATATTTATCTTCTTCATCTCTCCCCTCATTTAAACGCATAGTTTCCTGTAACCAGTCTATGCTCTCCCCTCATTTAAACGCATAGTTTCCTGTAACCAGTCTCTGCTCTCCCTTCATTTAAACGCATAGTTTCCTGTAACCAGTCTCTGCTCTCCCCTCATTTAAACGCATAGTTTCCTGTAACCAGTCTCTGCTCTCCCTTCATTTAAACGCATAGTTTCCTGTAACCAGTCTCTGCTCTCCCCTCATTTA
>JAXCGZ010013802.1:30000-35000 GCA_037179515.1 Halocaridina rubra | reverse complement strand
CAGTCAGATCTAGTCCTAGCTAATCAGCGCCAGGTTCAAAGTGGAATCCCACCTACTTCCGGGGAGGAGTTATTGGGCAGTTGTACGGAAACACTTGCTTATGTTTTCTTGTGGTTTAGGAAATGGCTAACTTCCTGTCCTTTCTCGCCCTTCTCGATGCCAGGTCCATAAGTCTCACGGTTCCGGTCATATATTTCCTTGGCACTTTCTACAAACATTGTAATAAAATATCCGTGCCCTCGACCAACCGTTTCCGCTCAAGATCTGTTACAAGTTTCAGACTCTGGCTTCAGCATGGCGGAAGTCATACGACATCCCTCCCAACCAAAACTGAAATATCTCTTATTTCAGTCGAAGCATGGGCTAGTTTTCCGGGAGCTCTTGGACATATCCTAGCTAACATTAGTTTACAATAGAAATGGGGCCGAATTATTTAAGCTGTTTTCTAAGAATTCCTATACAAATTACACAAACATAACATATAGAGAGTACCTTTACAGACAACTAGAGCATGCAGGGTCTATGTCCTTGTTGGAAATCTGAAATACAAACATATCCTTATATTTAAACAACATAATTCCAGTGTGAAACTAATATTAAACATTAATTAAGATCGACAAGTCAGTTTAAATCAAAACATTAATTCATCTACTTCTCTCGTTTCTTTAAAAGGCAAAATTGAGTTAATTACAGTAAGATCATGACTCATTTAGAACATTAGCAAACAATTAAGTAGAGTATTAGCGTGTATAAACAGGTAAAATGCAATAGATTACAACATCAACAGTAATTTCTATAAGAGACCCTACCGTCATAAGTTCTATTCCTAGCATTATTAGGGGCATTGATTTGTCTTAAAATTAAGCCTTAAAAACTACTCCTGGAACAAAGCATGTGTTACTCTCATATTATATTATTATTCAGAGACCATTTAACATAAAAACTCAATGAATCTAAAGATTAAATCATAATTCAAATAATAAGAATGCTAAAACAAAACACTAATATTATTTAAGCAGAAAATAACTTATTAATCTTAGTTCACATCATACACTTTATCAATGGCACTTGCTCAACACTATATTTAAGGGAGACTCTGAGTTTGCGCTTAAAATTTTCTTAAAGCTAGCAAAACAAAAAAAATAAACATAAAAATAAAAATATTTTGTCTCCCCTTTTTTTTTTTTTCTTTTTAAAATACCCTTCTTTCTCTTTTCACTAAAGTTCGGACATGTATAGGGATCATTTTTCTTTCTCATTTACGTGGCTTTTAAAGGTATTATTTAAAATATTTTAAAATATTTCTGCGTTTCTTTTCCTCTCTTTTTACTACCGTTATGACTCGTAGGGGGATCTCCTTGTTTCTGGGATTTCATCAAGATTACCTGGGTGTTTTAAAGTAGTTTAAAATTTTTATTCTTTTAGGACTGTCCTCCCTGTCTTAGGACGACTTTTACTTTCTCTGTCCCTTGCTCATGAATTCTTGCTAGGTGCGATTCCCCGGTCTCTCACGGGGACTCTTACGCTTTCACATCCCCCGCCCGTCCTCGCTGCAGGCCCAGGTTTGTTGCCATAACCCTGTTTCTTGGTTAGGCAGAGCAAAAAGGACCAGGAAGGGGCCCCACCTCTCGCGAATCCTTCCAGCCCGGCTTTCTCGTCCTGCCCTCGGCCGATCTTGACTAAGACCTCCCACGCAGGAGACCTGCAACGTCACAGCGTTACTATTTCTGTACGGTCATCCACACGTACCTTCGAAGTAGAATGCGGGATGAAAGTTTGAACCTATGTCACTACCACAGTTGTAAGAAAGGTTCCCTATGACTTCAGGGTACCAACATTGGCCATACGTTGGTAATCGAGGCTATACTTTGCCTCCCCTGCAACTGCAAGTGATTGCAATCTCTATTCAATGGGCATTAGGGACTTGTCTGACGGACAAAATCTAAAGACTTTAGAACTTGCAGGTCGGGGCTGCCTAGGAATAGGGTGGTAATGGAAGGTATGTGTCTACACAACTAGATTATTATTCCAAGATACTTAGGACTTAGCAACTGCTACATAGCATTACTCTACTATAAATGTCAAAAAGAGCAATCATCAAATGCTGAGAAAAGCCACTAAAGAAACATTCTTATTAGCGGTGGCTACAGTAACATCAAGTATGAATTCAGCTAAAAGATACAAATCATCAAGTTACTGCTGATTTCCTTTCAAAAATAATAATTAGCAACAGGCCATTGAGAGATAGCAACAATATCAGTCAACATAATAACATTACTAATAATCATGATTAAAAAATAAGAATAATAAACAATAAAAATAAATATACTAAATCAAAAATATCAATATATATACAATGGAGACTGGCATTCAGAAGTAAGAACAGAGTTCTATACTTATTTTTTCATAGTGATGCTTATTCTAACACAGTCTCCTTTAATATTCAAATTCCTGCTGTCGTAATCAATGTATATATATATAGCATAAGTGGCAACTTGCTGGCTCCACAATTTGTCAATGGGAGTTCTATCTATTCTCTAAACAGTTGCGACATGTGGCAAAAATTATTTATGCAAATGGCGGTACTACCGATGTCTTATCAGTATTTATGCAATAACAGCATGCAACAATCTATCAACTGAAATAAAATGTAGGCACAATTATCGCCTAGCTTCGCTGGAATAAAAACAAAAAGAAAAAATCAAAGACGGCAACGTTCTGTTAGCAGCAGGAGAGGCCTCTGTCCGTTTCAGAGTCGAGTGAAAGGTAGGAGAGAGAGAGAGAGAGAGAGAGAGAGAGAGTGTGACCTTGAAATACGCTGCGGTTTTTTTCACTCACAGGTCAGCTGAGCTGGGCCTCTGTCTTTTACTTGTACTGAAAAATAGAAAATTGTCGCAGAGTATCTCTAATAATAAAAATAAACAAATGAACGTGAACAACGTTAGCAATGACTATCGATAGAGTCTTACGTTTATTGTCAGCGGCTATTCTCATTTCCTCATTAATAAAACAAAAGCAAAAAGAACTTAGTGTACAACTGCAGAACTGTCGAAGCATAAATCCATTCCTCTCTGTTTAATCTTGATAAGGACTTTACTGTAACAGCATACACATCCTTGTCTATAATGACAATCTCTCTCTTTTCATGCTATAAATCAGAGGGTTAAGTCGAAGCGCACCCACTCTGATTAAAATCATATGTGACACTATCCCTACTACTATCAACAAAAGTACAAATATCCTTTTCGTAACAACTTCTTAAAAAGGACTTAAGTGTCATTAATTTTAACTTTAAAACTCAGCAAATAATCGCTAATAATCTCAATTATCTTTAATTAGCCCGATTGTAATCTAAAATTCATGAAAAGGCTAGGGATTAACCACGGCTATCTCCAGACAATCTTCTCAGAATCCTTTAAGTAAGATTTTAAAGATTTCTTCAATACAAAAAGAACTATAACAAAAACGGGTATCTAAGAATATAAAAAGTCTATCTCTGTGTATGCAATAATAAAAACAAAAAGTATATTTCATTATCAACAGTAAGGAACACACTTTGCTTAAACTTCAAAATCTCGTACGGAGTTGTACATAAACAATTCAAACATAAAACATATATTTTCTTTTACGAATTTGACTTATATCTGCTCTCTCAAATACGGGATACAGCTGTGTAACATTCTTGTTGTCATTTCGTGTCAGCTCTCACTCTATGACCAAGCCGAAATAATTTTGATAAAACATTATCATGGCTAAAACTCGCAAAGTTTTACTTTATCAATCTAACATATCTCTTCAGACAAATAATGCATATGCTGCAGCTAGCAAAGAAAATAAAGAATCATTCATAGATTCACGTCCTTTATCACGTAACATCTATCTTGGAATCTCTCGGAAATCGAATAATAATCTCAACGGCGGAGTAGGGGACAAAACAAAAATAAAACAAACTCGGCATTTCAACCATATCTGGGCAGGTGGAGAATTACCTTCTCATCCATATCTCTCACTAGATATTGCAACAGCGCATCACCTCCCATAAATACACTCTGATATGGCATGCAGAAGGACCTGGCGGAGCAGGGGAACGATCCTCGCAGACTCCCCAATCATGCTTCCTAACGGTGCTTTCCGCGATTTCACCCCCTAGAGCAACCCCCCATTATACCCCCAGTCATTCATACTCATTCGCTAATCCCTTTCAAGACAATCATCCCCTTTCTGTCTGTGAAAGTCCCTTTTATTTACAACGTTGGTTTTCCTTTCCCTTATCTCTCTGAAGGAGATTAAAGGTGAAATCTCGGCTGAGCCGTGCGGTCACAGACCTCCTCACCAGTCCTACCTAAGTCCCATTCTAACGAACAAACAAACACTCTACTCCCTTGAAGCTACGTTTGGGTGACACTGAAAAACCTTCCCTATTCTAGGACAGCACAAATTACTCTAATCTACTCTTACTTTCGCCTGCATAGCGTGAAATTAAAAAACTCATCTCTAACTAGTATCACGAAATTTCTTATTCTTCAAAAAAACATGTCACACACGTATCGTAAGATTAATTCCTTCATCCTAACACAAAAAGAACGATCTGTCGTTTATATCTTTCTCTCGCTAAAACATTACTCCCGCGGATAAAAACAAAGAAAAAAAAAAAAAAAAAACTTAAAAACAGGCGCAATCGTAACACTCGATTTCTTACGCTTTAAGAAATTAATATAACAATGATTTTACACGTACTTTAAAATATCAAAGCTCAGTACAATTACTACAGATTCACAATAACGAGGTTGGGAGATCGAATGGTCACTTCCGCATTCTTTTCTCGAAAACCACACGTGGTCTATGAAACTCTCAAAAGCAGATGCACGTATATTTCTCACTATAATTCTTACGCTTTAGAAATTAATATACTGTAACAGTGATTTCACGTGCATTAAAGTTTTTCAATTAAAAATCGATACATTCGCGTTCTCAAAATTCAATCTAAGCATTAATACAAA